>JBBDGP010000312.1:630000-747500 GCA_037952835.1 Lithobates septentrionalis | reverse complement strand
TCACTCTAACGTTCGCAGCGATACCTCACATGTGTGGTGCGAAAACTGTTTACATATGTGTGTGCGACTTACATATGCGTGCGCTTAAAAAAATGTTTTCTTATTTATTTTATTTTTTATTTTTACACTGTCCCTTTAATTATTATTTTTTTGGATTACCTTTATTCCTATTACAAGGAATGTAAACATCCCTTGTAATATAAATAAGGATGACAGGTCCTCTTTATGGAGAGATCTGGGGTCAAAAAGACCCCACATCTCTCTTTTATCTTTAAAAGCAAAAGATCTTAAAAAAAAAAAAATGTTTACTTCCACCCTGCGATGGAAGTGACATCATGACGTCACCCTGGTCCTCCAAGGCCATAGGGGCGATGAAAGATGATCTTTTTCTTTGATCGCCTTTGTGACCAGCCGGCCGTACCATCGATCATCTCCAAGCTGGCGGAAATGGTAAGCCCGAGACACAGCAGACACATCCACCCCCCCCCCCCCCACGTGTCGCTTCTGCAAGCGTTCCAGCAACTCATGAGCTGCTTTGAACATTTTTAAGAGAAAGGTAGCCGCCGGCTGAAAAAACAATACCTGGGTTATGGTTGATGGCTTCAGCCATAATCCCCGTAAACCAGTTGCAAACCGCAACGCATATATACGTATTGCGTTCAGCCAGTGGTTAAAATAGAACTAAAAGCAGAACTTTTTTTTTTTTCATTTTGATTACAGTAAGCAAGAGTATAACCATTGTCATTTTGTTTTGCCATCTGTGTCCCATTGTGGAGATTTCCCTTCACTCCCTGTTCCTTAGCCAAAGCAGGAAGTAAGAGAAAATCCCCCCCCCCCCCCCCCCACAAAGAAAGAGAATAGCAGGGTAGCCAAAACTAATGTCACCATTGGAAGATTTCCCCTCTATTCCTGTTCTGGTAACAACCCAAAATTTGGGATTTTCTGTTAAAGAGGAAGTAAACATCCTTTGCTGGCATTTACCTATAGGTAAGCATATAATAAGAAATCACTGGTGCATGTCCTCTGAAGGAATGGCCACCCATGCCATTCCTTCAGGACCCTGTGCCGTGAATGGCGGCTCCCAGTCCCATGTGTGGGAGTGACATCATTGTGGCTTCGGCCAGTCACAGAGCCACAGCCCGCAAACCCGGAAGCAAGACAGGTGAAGATGGGAGCCCCTGCAGCGCTGACATCTTCATTTTAAAGTAAGTTTACCATAATGTGCTAGTATGCAATGCATACTAGCACATTATGACTTTACCTTGCAGGAGAAAAATAAACAAAAAGACAGTCCAACGGTATACAACCGCTTTAACTACATCGGCTCTCACACCTGTTTACCCTCTATGGACCAGACCATATTTTCATGTGTCTATTCATGAATCTATAACTTTGTAATTACTTTTGATCAAGAATTGATACATATATTGTTTGTTTTTTGGGGACAAACAGGGCTTTCTCGTGACACTAAAGTCCTCTGAGAATTTTTAAAATGTATTTGCATTTTAAGAGGAAAAAAAAAAAAAAATCTGAATTTTTTTTTTTTTTCCAAGTTTGATGTTGATCAGTAATATTTTGAATACAGTACCATTACTGTGGGTAAAACATATACATTACATTCTGCTGCTTATTCTATTTACTGCAACATTAAAATTACATTTTGGTGCAAAATATGTTATTTACAAAAAGAAATAAGTTTTTTATTTTTTTTTGCATATATTTCATTTTTCTCATAATGCGACAGTAATTTAGCGTTCTTACTGGTTTAAACTAAAACAGATATACCCTAAACCACACATTTTGTAACAGTAAAACAGTAAAGATAACAATGTATATATGTGCTTTATAATATTTATTTATTTATTTATTCTCTCTCTCTCTCTCTCTCTCTCTCTCTCTCTCTCTCTCTCTCTCTCTCTCTCTCTCTCTCGTCTGCCAGGAAATGGAGGAGATAAGACAGCTAGTGAATTACTTTTGTTTTGGTTAACAAATGTTACACTGAATGTTCGCTGTGATTGGCTGTCAGAGTCAGTGGTGGCTGGTGGAGGGGTACAGTGCACCCACAGCCATCCCCCCGCCACTGGTCGGTCGGTCCATCAGGAATACCGGTGCGCTTGCCCCATTTATGGCTGTCAGCGCTTCACCTAGGCTATGGGTGGCGGCTTCCCCTTCCCCTGCTCTCCTCCTTGGTATCACAGACGGCTTCTCCTTCCCCAGCTCCCCTCTGCAGGCATTATGGTGGCTTCTGTCTTCTTCCTCCTCCCTGCCGGCCAATCAGAGCACTACTCCTTTTGGCCAATCAGGAAACGGGTCTCAGACTTGGATTGGCCAGGAGGAGAATCAGTGTGAAAAAAGCAAATATTCATTTGCTATTGTCACACAACTGGGTGTCCTCAGGGCGCAGTGCTCTGTGCCCCGAGCCCACCCTTTTTTTGAAGCCTATTAGAGCCTCAGGCTCTAATCAGGTGCTTAAAAAAGAAATAATTGAATGCATGCTTCCGGCGCCCTGCATGTTGATTAGGGGGCCGGACCCATGAATGGGGGGACAGCTACTGGTCAGAGTGATCATTCAATGAGGAAGGCTTCTGACTGGCTCCCAGTCATAGTATTGGGAGCTCATGTTTCTACAGACACCAGGTCTCACAGAGCTGTGTACGGGAGGGAGCAGGGGAGATAAGAAACTACAGGGCAGTCCTCTGGGCGTACAGGAGACTCCCTGTGTACAGAGGTGGGGGTTTTATGGATGGATGTAAGACGCCAAAGGTAGGCAACTGGTTAATTTGACTCTCTGTGATAACTATAAACAGGACAACAGAGAAGTGTCTGGAAGTGTCTTAGCAACAAGGGAGGATGAGATGATGCCATCTTTGGGAGTTTTTTAGCTGGGCTTCGTGAGATACATAAATGCACAGTTTATTTTTATCTACAGGCACCCCTTACCTGCATAGACAGTTTTTTTGGTAACCTAAACCCCCAAAAATGAACCATTAAAGCTTAATTTCAGTTTGGATTTTTAAGTAATTTTTACGCAACTTAGGTTAAAGGAGAAGTCCAGCCTGAGCTTGTTTGACTGTACTTCTCCTATGGGTCACTAGAGTGCAATTCGTTTTGCACTCCTGTGACCCATTTTCAGCAGAGGACTGAAGTCTGCTCTCTGCTGACATCACTGGAATCAGTCCAGGCACTGCGTCATCCCGACTTCAGAAGTCTGGATCCGCCAGGTGCCTGGACTGACACCCGTCTCAGGCTCTCAGCGAGCTGCTGAGAGCCTGAGATGACTGCTCTCTGCCCCTCCACAGCTCAGCACTCCAGTGAGTGCAGGGGGCAGAGCGGAGAGCTGCTGAGTGATAGTCGGCAGCTCTCTGCTCTGGGAGCTGTGAGAACCAAGCCATCGGCGGTGTTCGATCGCTCTGTTCTCAGTGCAGAGGCAGCAGGGGACCTAGGTAAGTATAAACCTGCAAAAACTAGGGGTGCACCGAATGGAAATTTTGGTGCCGAAACCGAAAATGAAGGATGCACTAGGCTGAGAACCGAAACCGATACTGAAAATGACAGTTTTAAAAAAGATATTTATATTTTTATATACAATTGTATTATATTAAACTTTTTAATTAATATCATCAATTTAAATATTAATTTATTTTTGGCCCTTTATTGGCACTATTAGAGCAAGAAAGGTCAAGAAAAATGCAGTCTGCAGTCTCTGACCATCTCTTGTATCATGTCCTAAGTCTCTAAGCATCTCTTGTATCATGTCCTCAGTCTCTAAGCATCTCTTGTATCATGTCCTAAGTCTCTAAGCATCTCTTGTATCATGCCCTCAGTCTCTAAGCATCTCTTGTATCATGTCCTCAGTTTCTGACCATCTCTTGTATCATGTCCCCAGTCTCTGACCATCTCTTGTATCATGTCCTCAGTCTCTAACCATCTCTTGTATCATGTCCTCAGTCTCTAACAAACTCTTGTATCATGTCTGCAATCTCTTACTTAAACGTAAACACACTGCTAATAGTATTAGCAAAATTTCCATTCGGGGCACCTCTAGCCGACATGATACAGGAGACGGTCAGAGACTGCAGACATGATACAAGAGATCAATGCAGCCTCACCAGTGTCCATCAAATGCGGCTTCACCAGTGCCTGTCAGATGCAGCCTACCAGTCAGATGCAACAGCCTGCCTGTGCCCATCAGATGCAGCAGCCTGCCTGTGCCCTACATGCAGCCTCACCAGTGCCTGTGCCCATCAGATACAGCAGCCTGCCTGTGCCCATCAGATGCCGCAGCCTGCCTGTGCCCATCAGATGCCACAGCCTGCCTGCGCCCATCAGATGCAGCAGCCCGCCTGTGCCCATCAGATGCAGCAGCCTACCTGTGCCCATCAGATGCAGCAGCCCGCCTGTGCCCATCAGATGCAGCAGCCTGCCTGTGCCCATCAGATGCAGCAGCCTACCTGTGCCCATCAGATGCAGCAGCCCGCCCGTGCCCATGACATGCAGCCTGCCAGTGCCCATCATGTACAGCCTACCAGTGCCCATCATGTATAGCTTACCAGTACCCATGAGATACAGCCGGCCAGTGCCTGGTAGCGCAATCTCATGCTGTGTGTCAGAGCTGGATCTGAATCGCCGTGCAGCCGCTGTAACGATGTCCCGCCTCCTATGACACACGGCACAATGATTCCTGGCATTGGATCAGTGTGCCGTCTATCACAAGAGGCGGTCTAGGAGGTGGGACACTGGGGAGGCTGCATCTCATGACAGGACTGAGAAGAGCAGGAGGGAGGGGAGACTCTGACAGGGACGCGCCGGGGTGATACATGTGCGGCACCTGGCGGGACGGCCAGCCCCTTTTTCGGCTCCATTATCTGCACTTTTTTTTCTTTCGGCCGCCTGCCGAAAACACAATTTTTGACCAATATGTTTCGGCCGAAATTTCGGTGCACCACTAGCAAAAACAAAACAAAACATACTTCTCTTTTATTGGTATAACAGCGTCTACACCGCATTGCATACAATACTATCATTATGTGAAACAAATGCGTCAGATGTCCTTCAATCACTCCATTATTTCTCATCTGTAATGAAGCCCGACATTTGTGCTTCAATTAAAAATCAAACTTTTCTATTTTTATCACAACATGCCACCATCACCTCTATTCTCTAATGTACAAAATAACTCTCCGGAAGGAATTGACCTCCAAGAAGCCATTCCCAGTAGGTCAAAACAAGCATATAATCGTGCCTTTAATCCATTATTTGAAGGTACAACACTTTCCTTTGTCCTCCAGAAAACATTTAGAGCAGAGTCTTCCAGAGCAGTCCTTCACAACACTTTCTTCCTCCTCTATAAAACACCGCTCAGACTCATTATATCAGAACACAAAAAGACCTTCATTGCATAGTATTATCAGTATTAAATACAACCATTTAAAACAATTGTACTGGTTGGTGCTATTCTTACCACTTAGACAACTCTCATCTGCCGATGTGTGTACATAGAGATGTCACCCTATATTCTCATCGTGACGTTTTCAAGAGCTCTCAATAGTGTAAGGGGTTTTTTGGACAAGCATGTTTATACTGAAAAGGTAACCCCACTTTGTGGGAAAACAATAGCGAATAAAATAATATAGCCTATACAATTGCTATACAAGTCATATTGTCATTAACCACTTGACCTCCAGAACATTTAACACCCTTCATGACCAGGCCATTTTTTGCTATACGGCACAGAAAATTGTGTGGCCGTGCGACACTGTACCAAAATAAAATGTAATTTTTTTCCCACAAATAGAGCTTTCTTTTGGTAGTATTTGATCACTACTGTGTTTTTATTTTTTGCGCTATAAACAAAAAAAAAAAAAATTGAAAGATTAAAATTGAAAAAATTCAAAAATCTCCTTCAAAAATTTAGGCCAATATGTATTCTGCTACAAATTTTTTCGTTAAAGTCCCAATAACTGTAGATTGATCGGTTTACAGGAACGTTATAGCGTCTACAAGTTATGATATATTTTTATGTAATTTTTAAAAGAATTGTATACTAGTAATAGCAGGGATCAGCGACTTATAGCAGGACTGCGATATTGCAGTGGATATTCTGACAATAACTGACACTTTTGACACTTTGCCTGGAACCAATGACACTAATACAGTGATCAGTGTTAAAAATATGTACTGTCACTGTACTAATGACACTGGCTGGGAAGAGGTTAACATCAGGGGCGATCATCAAAGGGTTAACTGCGTGCCTAGTCATTGTTTGTGTGTTAACTGTGTGAATTTTGGCTTTTACAGCCGGCTGACCACTGCGCATAAGTGTGTCACGCTGCACTTTGTGAATAGTCCCGTAGTCTTCTGAGACCTTTGACATGTCCCAGAAGACTGCGGGGAGGGAGGGGGGAAGAAGGTCCCCGCCCCCCCTCCCTCCAAAATGACATTCCAGGTTAGGCAGAGGAGGGGGGAAGATGTCTTAAATTGGAACTTTCTATTTGGGTGGAGCTCCGCTTTAAAACAACATAGCACCCAGAAATCTCCCCTTTGGGATACAGATGGCAAAAAAACACCTGACATTGGTTTTAACTTATCCCTACCCCATCAAAAACCCACACATATCTTATGTGCACAAAACTGTCCCACGCCAAATCCCTACAGTCCCTATAAGATATTGTACAGTGTCAGTATTAGGACTCCAGCAGCCACCATATAATTTAGTATGCTAATATGTGCTTTTCTTGTACAGATCACACATAGTAATTAATAGGTTATGAATTTAGTTGCCCAAACTTTCTAAGGCTAGGATTACATTGGCAATTTTTAATTAAACAAAAAAAAAAAACTCTTGCAAAACGGACTACTGCAGGAGATTGTTTGGGGATTGTTGGGAGATTCGTCTCATGTGATTCATTTTAGTTGTTAGGCTTGAATGGGAATTCGCTCATGAATCTCCTAAATTCGATATTTTTGAGTGTTTGATTCCCTACTCCCATTCAGTTCTATGGAGGAGAAGAAGAGTAAATCAACTGTGCTACTGGAAGTCTCTGGAGCAGCTTACAAAGAGGTCAATCTCAAGAGATTTCCAAATGATTTTGTTGCTAAAAAATGCTTGTGTATCCCTAGCCTAATAGTGATTTTTACACTGAGATTTTTCCATTTACAAGATTACATCTGCCTTGGTCCAAGGGCTTAATAGACTCACGTGAACAGAATTTCACAAGGGCATTATAATCACAAATCAGATTACCATTTACTTTAATTGTGTATTAGTAGGAATAAGAAAGGAAAAACACTGTTAAAGTGTATTTCAACTCAACAACAAAATGACATGTAGTGCTACCCCCACAGGAGCCGTTTGGTAGATTAGGTTCTCTGTTCTTCTGCCTTGACTCTGAGAACAAACTCGACCCCACTGAGGCACTCGGTTAAACAAATTGATACTGCGCTGCTACTGGGGGCACAAATATAGATACATAGATACCCTGAATGCAACTAAGGTTTAGTATCAAAAATCAAACATCAGACAGATTAGTGGTAAATTAACCTAATATATTGTCAATGGTTGCAGTAAATACCAGTATGCACATAAATAAGTAATGCAGCTAAATTAGAGTAAACCTGGTAATCCACAAAATCAGAAATAAGTAATTGCATTAGAAGACAGTAAGAGCAATGATAATCAATACTGTGATAACTCCGCTGTAAACAGTAGGCTATACCTACTTTAGAGTGCACTCTATATGAATGGAAGCGATGAAATGCATGACTCCCTAAACAGGTACCTCTTACTATAAACAACAGGCAAAGTTCTTGTTAAGCAGCCATCTGAGTGAGCAGTCTTTAGCCCTAGGTCTTCAGCCAGCTAGCATTGGGGCTTATTCTTTATGGTGGTGCACATGAGTACAGTCCCAGTAAAATCTGCATGCAGTAAATAGTGCTGCTAGTTAGATGGCCAGGCCGTATGTGCTTAGTCTCTGCTAGAAGCAACAAATTAATGGCAGCAGTGTCCTCTCACCAGTTCCAGCGATACAGCAGCAGGGGTCTCACTGTTCAGATGACAGCTCACTTCTGGGGCAGCACCAGTTTTCAGCGGGTTCTGGCAGGTTGATTTAGTCATAAGAGCAGTGATGTGCACAGCTTGGTCTTCTTGGAGCTAAGAGAAAGTTCCTTTGTATTCAGGCTGAGAAAGCGACGCAAAATGGGTGTTTTTTGGATTTTTTTAAGGTCTGTGACCTTAAAAAAACCACCCTGCTAGCACCCAAAAAGCTCTGCAAAAACGCAGCTAAAGCACCGCAAAAATTACCGGCGCCTTAGCGCTGTTTTAGCGGCGCTTCAATGTGAAAGTGGTCTAAAAGTGGTTGTATAGGTATATTTTTTTTTTCTTAAAAAAATAAACATGTTATGCTTACCTGCCCTGTACAATGGTATTACACAGAGCGATCCTCAACTTTGTCTTCTGGGATTCCCTGCTGGCACTCTCCACTCCTCTTCTCCGAGTGCCCCCATAGAGAGCCACTTGCTTTGTGGGCACTCATGAGGGTGCGCTCCCGAGCCGGAGCCAGCTCCACCCCCTGCTCCTTCCTCACAGGATTTTATTGATAGCAGCAGGAGCCAATGGCTACCACTGTCTCTGTCCTTGTGAGGGAGAGAGGACAAGTGCTGCTGTAGATGGGTACAGTGCTGGATCGAAAGAGGAGCCAGGTAAGTATTTAAGGGGGCTTACTTTTGTGCAAACCAATATACGCTTATTGCGTTTTTTTTTTACCAAAAATATGTAGAATACATATCGGCTTAAACTGAGGAAAAAATTATTTTTTTTGATAAAAAATTTGGGATATTTATTATAGCAAAATGTAAAAGATATTGTGTTTTTTTCAAAATTGTCGTTCTTTTTTTGTTTATAGCACAAAAAAATAAAAACCACAGAGGTGATCAAATACCACCAAAAGAAAGCTCTATTTGTGGGAAAAAAGGACGTTAATTTTGTTTGGGTACAATGTAGCACGACGGCGCAATTGTCAGTTAAAGCGGCGCGGTGCCGAATCGCAAAAAATGGCCTGGTCATTGAGCAGCCAAATCTTCTGGGGCTGAAGTGGTTAATGGACAGCTTGGAGCCTTGGTCCAATGGTAAAGCACTATTGGTCCAAACTCAGCAAGCTGTCCAATAAAAATGCTGCAGTTGAGGCTCTCCTCTCACTGCAGTGTCATAGAAAAGGGCGAGTCTGAAAGACAAATTCTCCATCTAACTCAGCCCTCTTAACGACAAGGAAAAAACATGGGTTTAAGTGTATAAGGTTTATCCATAATCCCATGTTTTTCTCACACAGTTAAGAGGAAGAATCTGCTGCTGCTGAAAAGATACTTTTTCAATCAAGCTAAATAATATATTATTATGATATATATGTTATAACATAATCATTTATTATTTATCTATTTACTGTGAAATTGCTGGTTTGAAGTTATAACTTCAAACTTCACTAACTTGTCCGTTAAGCCACCTGCTTGAGTACAGAATTTGAAATAATAGTAAATTACCTTAAAAACAATATATAATAATTATTTGTACCCCAGTTGAAGTCCCATCGGACGAAACGCGTCGGGTGGTTATGCCTGTCTTGCCACTTTTATCTCAAAGCGCTTTTTATTGTTTTATACCTGACTCTAGTGTTTAGGTCATGGTGTATTGTATTGCTCTCGATTTTTAAATAAATGCTTTCCTATAAGCGGATTTACACTATGGGGAGGTCTTCTTTTTGATCCCCATTCTCTCTGAGGATTCACATCCAATTTTATGGAAGCGACTTCCTTGGAAACAGTTCCTGGTTTGCATCTTGGATACCGGGAGTCGCTGTAACCAGAGAGGTTCGGTTGGTGAGTGCTGCAGTCTTCCTCCAACATCTTCAGCTGCTGTGGAACCACCTCCCATATCCTAAGCTTGTCTGACCCCTATGCCGCTGGCTAGGGGTCCACCATTGCCGTTAAGGGTATTTTTGCCTATGCCGTCTACACATATACAGGACACCTTATCCTGTGGATGCCATCCCTGGATCTAAGGCCTCACATCACTAGTTTTGGTCGCTGTAGATCTTCCAACCACATCCTTAGATGTCCTCCCATTTATTTGATGTTGGACTTTTAGCCATGTCAGTTACCTATAAGTATATGCTGGACTTCTGGTTTTGACAGCAGTGTATGTTGTTATAGTGTAATATTATATATTTTTTCATTTATGTGTGTCATCACATTTCACAAAATTTAATTTTCCACATCTTCATTTAGTAACTTGGGTTTTTATTGACCAACTACCCTTTATATTTTTCTCCCATCACTACCCTATGGTGATCCGATCCTGTTGTTACTGGTTATCAGCGTATACAGGACCATTTTTAGTGTCTTATTAACACAATTTTTTCACACCCTTTTCCCCCCTTATTATTATACACGATTAATTTTGTGTTTCATTAAATGCACTTTATTGGACCGCTGTCCTCACAGATATCCATTCTGTCAGGCTTTGCCCAAAAACGCACAGTTACTATTTAGCGCCACACTTATTTACTCTATAGTCCTTTACCCTAGCTCAACTCTACTAGATCACAGGAGCCAAGCTATGGGCGATAGCCATCGGGCTGACTCCCTACACATGTTTGTCTATGATTGTCCATGAATTGTAAATTATCATGTTGTTCGCTATGTTTTCTATGAAAATGTTAATAAATATATTTTCACCACTAAAATTGCGCACACTTGTGGAATGGCACCAAACTTCAGTACTTAAAAATCCCCATAGGAGTAATTTTAATTTTTTTTACATGTTACATGTTTGGAGTTCCAGAGGAAGTCTAGTGCTAGAATTATTGCTCTCACTCTAATGTTCGCAGCGATACCTCACATGTGTGTTTTTTTCTTCCCCATAATAAAGAGCTTTATTAACCACCTCAACGCTACCAGTTGCCATCCAGCTGTCAACCTCTTTATGCAATTTTTACATTTTAGCTATAAGTCTCCTCATATAGCAATCATTTTGTTATTATGGGACTGATACATATATTGTTCTTTTGGGACCAACGACAAGATAAATTCCAGATATTTCATATAATGATCTGTAGTTACCTCAATGCACAAAGTGGTGTAAATCTATTTTTATTGAAAGCATTTTTACAATACATAAAATAAGTGGTAAATGATAAAAAAAAAGCAATAGCGGATAAAGAGTAAGTGATCACATAAAATATGGTGACATCTACAAATGCTTGATAATACTGCATAGTATATCTTCCACAGTTTTTATCAAGTTCTCAAGAAAAAAAAATACAAGACAAAGGAAGGACAGAGAAATACTGTACATGGGCGAAAGTAGCTCATGAAAGAAAAAAAGAGGATAACTTAAAAGAGAAGTATAAGAATCATACTTACCCAGGTGGATGCAGAATCATCCTGATGCTGCATCTGTCTCCGCCGGCTCTAAGACTGAGAACCGAGCAATTAAACACTGCTGATCGCTTGGATCTCGGTGACTGACGGCTCCCTGCTCTGCCCCCCCCCCCCCCCCGCTCACTGTAGCACTGGGCTGTGGAGGGGGTGGGAGTGGTAGGCACAGGCTCTCAGCGGCTCACTGGGAGACCGAGCCGGGTGGGTGGATCCCGACTTCATTGTCGCGATCTTGCCCGAGTCTGGACTGGCTCTGTGACATCAGCCGACAGCAGGCTTCAGCTCGCTGCTGCCTAAAAACAGGTCACAGGAGTGCAGAGCCCATTGCACTCCTTTGATCCACAGGAGAAGTACAGCCAAGCGAGCTTGAAGACTGGTAGCCAAAATGTGTCACCTGTACATAAATGTCCTCCTGGCAAATGCCTCGTGCTGGGAGTACACTTATGTACATTCAATATTTGCACTTAGTTACATAATTAATCAAGTTCAACCAACACAGAAAAAAACACACACACACAAATAGAAAACCTCCATATACATTGTCCTATACCCTCAGTTGATCTAGAGGAAGGCAAAAAAAACTTCCAAAAAAGCATGATGCAATTTGCTTCCTGATCCCCCAACAGGCAATCCGATATGCCTTGGATCATCTTTACTTATTATTATTATTATACAGGATTGATATAGCGCCAACAGTTAACCACTTCCTGACCAGAGCACTTTTTACAATTTGGCATTGCGTTGCTTTACTGACAATTGCGCGGTCATGCAATGCTGTACCCAGACAAAATTTGCGTCTTTTTTCCCACAAATAGAGCTTTCTTTTGGTGGTATTTGATCACCTCTGCAGTTTTTATTTTTTACGTTATAAAAAAAAAAAAATTTGAAAAAATAACAATTTTTTTTACTTTTTGCTATAATAAATATCCCCCAATTTTTTTTTAAAAACAAATTTCTTCATCAGTTTAGGCTGATATATATTGTTCTACATATTTTTGGTAAAAAAAAAAAAATCACAAGTTATATCGTCTACAAACTATGGGAAAGATTTATGGCATTTTTTTTGGCATTTTTTTAAATTTTTATATTTTATTTTTTATTTTTTACTAGTAATGGCGGTGATCTGTGATTTTTAGCGGCATGTGACATTGTGACGGACAGATCGGACACTTTTGACACATTTTTGGGACCACTGACAACTATACAGCGATCAGTGCTATAAAAATGCACTGATTACTGTGTAAGTGTCACTGGCAGGGAAGGGGTTAACACTAGGGGGCGAACAAGGGGTTAAATGTGTGTTTCCTCAGTGTGTTCTAACTGTATGGGGATAGGACTAAGAAAGAGAGGAGACATATCACTGTTCCTACTTACTAGGAAAAAACGACATGTCTCCTCTCCTCTGACAGCTCAGGGATTTGTGTGTTCACACACACAAATCCCCATGCTGGCGCTCGTGCACGCGATCGGGCATGGCCGGCGGTGCCTCAGCCGGTGCGCGCGCTCTCTGGTGGCCGAAAAGGGGAAGGACGTACCCATACGGGATTTCGCCCAGGAGAGCCTTTCTGCCACAGTATATCTGCGTGAGCCGGTCGGGAATCGGTTAACGCAGCACTTTACAATATAAAGGGGAGAAATTACAGTTACAATACAATAAAATACAAAAGGATTAGGAGGGCCCTGCTCAGAAGAGCTTACAATCTAATAGGGTGGGACAGATGGTAAAAAAAGGTTATAACTGTGGGGAATAAGCTGATGGAAGTGGTAAAAGATTAGTTGGAGGTGTGGTAGGCTTCTCTAAAGAGATGAGTTTTCATGGATTGCCTGAAGGCAGCTAGAGTAGGAGATAGCTGGACAGGTGGAGGTAGAGCATTCCAGAGGATGGGAGAGGCTCTGGAGAAATCCTGGAGACGAGCACGGGAGGAGGAGACAAGGGAGCTTAAGAGCCCATTCACACAGGGACGACTTGTCAGGTGACCTAGTGCCCTGGCATGAGGGGAGGGATTGATGGTTGCATTATTTTTTGATTTTTATGGAAAATTCATGGAGGGGGCACGGGCAGGGGGGATATTACCAGCTCGGTTTTAGAGAGATTTAGTTTAAGGTAGTGGTGCGACATCCATGCTCATATGTCAGTTAGTAATGCGAGAGGAGACTTAACCACTTCCGGACCGCCCACGTAATTTTTTTGAAGATGGATATCTTGGTAACGGCACCAGCTGCTGCCACAACCGAGGTATCCATCTTTTCAGCGGGCGGTTCCGTACATGATAATGGTGGTCTCTGCAGCGGGTTCGCCGCGAGATCACCGTTATCGGCGGCGGGAGAGGTGCCACCCCCCTCCCGCCGCTCTCCCGCACCCTCCACCGCTTACCGGAGCCGTCAGTAGCGGCGGAGGCGATCGGGTCCTTTCCCTGCTTAGGTATGGAAATGAGTGAGGCTAAGATGGCCCCCACCCGTTTCCATACCATGTGACGGCCGGAGCGACGTCATTACGACGGCTCCGCCCACTTCTCTTAAAGGCACAATTTTTTTTGTGTCATTTTTTTTAAACGACTTTTTTTTTGTTTTTTTTTGCATTTTAGTCTAAATATGAGATCTGAGGACTTTTTGACCCCAGATCTCATATTTAAGAGGACCTGTCATGCTTTTTTCTATTACAAGGGATGTTTACATTCCTTGTAATAGGAATAAAAGTGATCCAAATTTTTTTTTTTTTTAAAACAGTGAAAAAATAAATAAAATAAAGTAAAATAAATAATAATTTTTTTTTTTTTAAAGCGCCCTGTCCCGACGAGCTTGCACGCAGAAGCGAACGCATACGTGAGTAGCGCCCGCATATGAAAACGGTGGTCAAACCACACATGTGAGGTATCGCCACGACCGGTAGAGTGAGAGCAATAATTCTAACCCTAGACCTCCTCTGTAACGCAAAACATGCAATCTGTAGAATTTTTTAAACGTCGCCTATGGAGATTTTTAAGGGTAAAAGTTTGACGCTATTTTGAAGCGTGACATGATGGGTATCAATTTACTTGGCGTAACATTATATTTCACAATATAAAAAAAAATTGGGCTAACTTTACTGTTGTCTTATTTTTTTTTTTCAAAAAAGTGAACTTTTTCCAAAAAAAGTGCTCTTAGAAGACCGCTGCGCAAATACGGTGCAAAAAAAAGTATTGCAATGACCGCTATTTTATTCTCTAGGGTGTTAGAAAAAAAACAATATATAATGTTTGGGGGTTCTAAGTAATTTTCTAGCAAAAAAACCTGTTTTAAACACCTAAAATCCAAAACGAGGCTGGTCTTAAAGTGGTTAAGGAGTGAGGAGTAGACAGATAAATTTGCATGTCATCAGCATATAGATAGTATTGGAAGGTGGCGGTTATCAAGTGACCAAAGGAGGAGGTGTAGATAGAGAAGAGAAGGGGTCCAAGAACAGAGCCTTGGGGGACCCCCCACCGAAAGGGGCAATGGAGAGGAGGAGACAGAGTTGTAGGTAACACTGAAGGAGTGCTGTAATAGGTAGGAGGAGAACCAGGCTACAGCAGAATCTTGAAGGCCAAGGGAACAGAGTTTATTGAGAAGGAGTGGGTGGTCAACAGTATCAAAGGACGCACAGAGGTCAAGAAGTAGCAGTATGGGGTAGTGGCCATTGGTTTTAGCAGTTAGTAAATCGTTAGTGAGTAAGGCAGTTTCTGTGGAGTGCTGCGAGCAAAAGCTAGACTGTAAGAAGGCTATGTTCAACTGAGGTAGAAGCTAAGACAGTTGTAGACTAAGCGTTCTAGAAGTTTAGAGGTGAATGGGAGCAATGAGATGGGTCTTAAGTTGTTCAGGTTGGTGGGGTCCAGTGAGGGCTTTTTAACCACTTTAATACCATGCACTTTCCCCTCTTTCTGCCCAAGCCAATTTTCAGCTTTCAGCGCTGTCGCTTTTTAAAGGACAATTGCGCGGTCATGCAACACTTTACCCAAACTAAATTTTTATCATTTTGTTCCCACAAATATAGCTTTCTTTTGGTGGTATTTGATCACCTCTAGGGGGGTTATTTTTTGATAAACAGATAAAAAAAGACCAAAAAAGTAAGTTTTCCCCTTCACTGATGGGCACTGATGAGGTGGCACCAATGAGGTGGCACTGATGAGGTGGCACTGATGGGCACTGATAATGAGCACTAATATGCAGCACTGATGGACACTGATAGGCAGCACTGATGGGCACTGATAGGTGGCACTGATATGTGGCACTAATGGGCACTGATAGGCAGCACTGATGGGCACTCATAGGTGGCACTGTTGGGTACTGATAGGTGACACTGACGGGCACTGAAAAGCTGCACTGATGGATACTTATGGGTGGCACTGATGGGCACTGATAAGTGGCACTGATGGGCACAGATTGGACACAGCTGATCACGTGGTAAAGAGTCTATTTTAGAGACTCTTTACCAAGATCAGTGTTGCGGTGTGTCAGACTGACACCAATCGCCGCACTGCGCGCCCCCACGGGCAATTTCCGGCTATTATCCTGAAAGGCGTCATATGATGTCCAGTCAGGATAACGGAAACACCGCCCGGCCGTCATTTTGCTATAGGCCAGACGGGAAGTGGTTAAGTATGGGAGTGATCTGTGCATGTTTTAGAGGGGAGGGGATGGGGCCACTAGAGAGGGAGAGATTGAAGATGTGAGTGAGGGAGCATAGGATAGAATAAGAGGGTGGCCGTAGAAGTTGTGAGGGACAATTGGTTAGGTGGGCATCTGAGAAAAGTTTTGTAAGTTTTGTAACCTGTTCAGCAGTGGCCAGTTCAAAAGAGGAGTGTTGACTGTGCTGTTCTGCAAGGTATGTTGAGTGGGGAAGATGTACGCATAGTGGAGGTGTCCTCACGTAATGCATCAATCTTGCCTTTGAAGTGATTGGCAATCTCTTGGGCAGTGAGTGAGTTAGTGGGTAGAGGGAGTGGGGGACGAAGCAGAGAGTTAAAGGTTGAGAAGAGCCGACGAGGACAGGATGACAAAGTATTAATGAGAGAGACAAAGTAGGTTTATTTGGCAGCATGGAGGCAGGAATTGTATCTTAGGAGGGCAGATGTATACAGAGTAAAGTCCTGTAGGCATTTGGTTTTACGCCACAGTTGGTAAAGAGCACAGCAACGTCTCTTGAGATTTCTAGTGTTGTCAGTTTGCCAGGGTTGTAATTGTCGGGGCCTGATTCTGCGTGTAGTTAGAGGAGCAAGTGCGTCCAGTGATGATGAGAGTGGGCTGTTGTAGAGAGAGGTGGCAAGGTTAGGACAGGACAAGGGAGAGATCACAATAAATATTAGTATCCAGTTATATTATGTACATTTAGGAAATAATCCAGGCCTTTTTGAAAACAATCTACTGAGCTGTTCAGAACCAGCTCTGGAGGAAGTCTATTCCACATTTTCACAGCTCTTACTGTGAAGAAACCTTTCCATATTGGGAGATGAAATCTTTTTTCTTCTAGACGTAAAGAGTACCCCCTTGTCCTCTGTGATGACCTTAAAGTGAATAACTTTACACCAAGTTCACTATATGGACCACTTATGTATTAATACATTTTGATCACATCCCCCTCGTAATCTTTCTCCAGCTCCCTGATATCCTTTTTTGTGAACTGGTGCTCAGAACTGAACTGCGTATTCCAGATGAGGTCTTACTAATGATTTGTACAGTCATTTGTAATGACTTGCAGCCCCTTCTGGGGATCAGCCTGGAGTAGTAGTAATAACAGCAGGAAATCTAAAAAAAAAGTTAAAATATATTCAAATTAAAAAAAATAATAAACAAAGACACCACACATATACAATGCATACACATATGTAGTCACTGCACACCAACAAACATGAACTCCAATTGCACATTACATTACCCTGTGAATGCCCAAAGGTAAAGAATAATTTAAGGGCCCTTATTTAATTTTAATTTTACATTCATGACCTTTATTTGATGTAATGTGTCAATGTGTATTCACAATTTTCCGTATATTGCAAGTGCACGCAGTTTTTAGCCTAGAAATATTCGTTACCGTATATACTCGAGTATAAGTCGAATTTTTCAGCACATTTTTTTGTGCTGAAAGTGCCCCCCTCGACTTATACTTGAGTCAAGCACTTTTCTGCAGCAAAAAATTTCATTTTCCGAACCGAATTTGGGGCCCCGTATCTCAGGGCCACTTGGTGCTAGGAACCCCAAATTTGGTGTGCAAACCCAGTGGAACTGGTACCACAACATATCCAAAGCTGAAGTTCCTAGCACTAAGTGGCCCCGAGATACGGGGCCCCAAAATCGGTTTAGAAAATGTCATTTTCTGCTGCAGAAAAGTGCTTGACATTTTCTGAACCGACTTTGGGGCCCCATATCTCAGGGCCACTTAGTGCTAGGAACCCCAAATTTGGTGTGAAAACCCAGTGGAACTGGTTCCATAATATATCTAAAGCTGGGGTTCCTAGCATCAAGTGGCCCTGAGATACTGAGCCCCAAAACCGGTTCAGAAAATGTCATTCTCTGCTGCAGAAAAGTGCTTGACATTTTCTGAACGGATTTTTGGGGCCCTGTATCTCATGGCCACTTGGTGCTAGAAACCCCAGCTTTAGAAATTTTATGGTGCTAGTTCCACTGGGTTTGCACACCAAATTTGGGGTTCTTAGCACTAAGTGGCCCCGAGATATGGGGCCCCAAATTCGGTCAACTGTGTCCATCTGCAGCAATGTTATTTCGGGACCCTTCGGGTTCAGAGACCCCAAATTTTGACTGCAGCTAGGGGGCATCTAGGAACCCTTAACTACCGAGTTTGAAGTTCAGGGGACCTATGGCTGCAAATGGGCACAGTGAGGCATGCAAATGGGCATTGTTGACCCTCTTTTCCACTTACAGTAGCTGTGCATTTCTCACCCTCGTCTTATACTCGGGTCAATACGTTTTTCCCATTTTTTTGGTGGTAAATTAGGGCCTCGACTTATACTCGGAACGACTTATACTCGAGTATATACGGTATTTATTAAGCTGACACAAGCTCATCTTTTTTTATTTAATTCATTCACAATGGCCCTGAATTACTTTAAAGTTGCCCCTGGCCGGTCAGTGAATTACAGCCATTTTACTGGAAAATGACTATTATCTGTAAATCTAAAATATGTATGCACTTGTTTATCATCAACAGTGCTGACAGATGAATCAAAACCTATTTGAATTCTCTGTACTTGGGATAAATAGGAGAAAATAATTTAGTGAAAAATAAGATTCATTATACAAAATAAGTTATGCATTTTTGTCCATGTCTTTGTTTTTTAAATAAAAATTTACTTCTTTAAAAAAACTTACTACTAAATGAAGGTCCCATATGTGCCTAAAAACAGTTAACAGGTATTTTTCCGGTATACAAAGGGTTGGTTTACTAAAACTGAAGAGTGCTGAATCTGGTGCAGCTGTGCATGGTATCCAATCAGCTTATATTTTCAGCTTGTTCAATTAAGCTTTGGCAAAAAAAAACTGGAAGCTAATTGGTTTCTATGCAGAGCTGCACCAGATTTTTTACTCTCCAGTTTGAGTAACTCAACACCAAAGTGGGTAAAAAGTTACTTTTGAGTAAGCCTATGTATACTAAATCTTCAAAATTTTGTCTGGTCATTAAAGTTTTGATTACCCCTGGACATAATTAGTTATCACAATGTAATGCTACAGCAGTCCCCTCGAAAAATATACATACCTCCAAGCTTTTCTCATGGACACCAAACGGTTTACAGGGCATGTTCACACCACCTGTGTTGGGCTGCAGTGGGCAGCCTTGCTGCGCACAGTCCTAATGCAAAGAAAAGCACAGTGTAGTAGTGGTGTGCGACAAAAAAAAAGTATTTTAATAAAGTTCTTACAAAAAAAAGGAAAAAGTATGGCAACATAGGATGCATTAAGGTGAAAAAACACGAGGGTTTTTCAACCCCTTTAAGTTACCCTTTCTCCAGCAGCAAATACTCCTCTATTATTTTGTTGCCTGTTTGATCATCAGGAGTGAAGAGAAATACTTAAAGCAGAGCTCCACCCAAAAGGGGAAGCTCTGCTTGTCTGCCCCACCCCCACAAGGTGCCAAATGTGGCACCGGGGGGAGCGGGTACCTGGTTTTGACAAGTACCCGCCACCACTTCCTGCTGAGTTTGGCGCAAGTCTTCACTGCTGGTTTCCCTTACCCAAGATGGCGGAGCCAGCACCCAAGAGCCGATTCAAGAATCAGCTTGGGTGAGTACACCGTGGAATCCCTGGACAGGTAAGTGCTCTACTAGTAAAATTCAGCAGCTACAGTATTTATTTTAATTTTTTGGTGGGGGGGCTGGAGCTCCTCTTTGACACCACTTCTTGGTAAGTGTGAAATCGTAATTCACTCCCCCTCTTTCACATGACAGATCTACATGCCTGTGACAGTGACATCTAAATTGTCCCAATACTGTCACACTGCACCAGGAAACAAATTTATATCCCTGTGTAAGCTCTGACAAGTTGGTTTGGAGCTTATGCATTCCTTTTTTTCCCAGTCCCAGAGCCCAAATTGAACATGGTGGGAATCAAGAAAATGAGTATATGCTGCTGGGGAGGAATTCACTTTTAAAGGATCATAACCTTAAAACACCATGCCTGCAGATTTTTATATATTTTTATCTGAACCCCTAGATAAGAAAAGTATATATTCAAAAGCAAAAGGGCATGGGACATTAGAAATGTTTTATACAAGTCCTTAAGAACTCACCCAAAGCATTTTCCTATAGCTGGGCTCCTCCTGGGCATTTCCCTTGGCAGCAACCCACCTATTAATCAAAGTTGGACAGTACCAGGCAGTGCGGGTGTTGGTGATGGGGGATCGAGGAATGCCAAGAAAAAAAAAATGGAAAAATCCAGACTCTATACAAGCTAACCAGTTATGAGACATTGGAGTGATCATAGACTGCCTTCAGCATAGGTTCTGCACACTTTTACTACACAGAGACTCTCAGTTCTGGATAAATGATCATGCATTCATTTAGGGGTTAGACTAGATTAGTGTTAAGCTTAGCTTGTATGGGTTGTTATAGGGAAGTGTTGGGGGAAGGGAAGTGTATGTGGTAACGGACAACTCAGAAAATCTATGCAGTACAACCTCGGTCACTCTATACACAGACAACGTTGATTTTCTATTATTTTGTTGTCATTATAGTTTTAAAATTCGCTTTCAATAATTGGGAATGTATTCTTGCCCATGGTACTATTAATAATCTATTTGCATAAAATAGTTTTTTCTTTGAGTAAATTACATATATTACCCCACAAGCACATAGCGGGACATATTTCTAAAGTGCCAATTGTGACATTCATTAAACATTTGCGGATTTGGGGCTTGTAAAACATTTCACTTTTAAAAAAGTACATTCATGCAACACATAGGTTCCCTGTAGATCTTAGACACACTGCCCATAGTGCTGAATAGGGTTAGGTAGAAATTAGTTTCCCTTTCGCCAAAAATTGTAATAAAACTTGTGGATATATTAGCAAAAATCAGATTTTTGTTCATTAAATCAATTAAGAGTGACTTTAAGGGGCTCCTGTGGGTTATAGACACTCCTTTCAAATATCCTAGACCTGTTCTGAAACCTCATTATTTTACTTTTAAAAGAAAAACACAGACAAAGGAAATAAAGTAAAATCTAAATTAAATTAGGAAAAGTTAAAAAGAAACAGAAGAACTTTTCTTTTTGAAGCCAATTTCACCTAAGCTGCTTTAAGTGTGAAATTGAGCGTTTCTGCTTTTGGTAAAAAAAAAAGAAATCAGCTTTGCCAAAATCACTCTGCTCAGCCCTAGCGCTGATTCTTAGTTTTGGCGGGATCTTTTTTGGGTGCCAGGATCTGTGGAAGATTTGAGCAGCACATGAATTAGAACTAGGGAATAAAAATCATGGTGAGCTGAAAATTAAGGAAAAGCAATTTTTCAAATATTCTTAATCATTAAAATATTTATTTTTTCCAATCCTTTAACAGAGGTCCACAAGGTAGCTCTCTAACGCATACCTGTCGGCCAGGAGGGCCAGCAGGTGGCTGTAAAACGAACCCCAAAATATGGCGTCTGTCCCATAAATACCCTCGCCTAGAATGCAACTCGGAGGACCACATCCACCGAGTTGTTTCCGGGACAGAAGAGCATCCATACGCTTAGACACGTTGCCTTTCCAACACTAGCCAGTGGTAACAGCGACACCCACGGCTCAGTATGGAAGCACACGCAACGTCAGACAAGCTGGAACAGAAGCAAATCTAACCTTCCTAACGAACATGTTACTAAATTTACCTATCAGATTGTAGATCGCAAATCTACCAGCGCTACATATATACATATATATATATAATATAAAGTTTTATTAAACAACTTGGAATGAAAAAGGAAAGTGATCCCTATAAAATAGCAAAGTGTAGCAAAAGAGAAAAAACGCAGATACAATTATACATGTCTCATAAATAAGTATACAAAGATACCCTAAGGCTCCATTCTCACTAACGCGTTTTTTGATGCATTTTGCAGAAATGCATGGGAATTTTTTAACATCAATGCATTTTTGTACCTCTGCGTTTTTGGAAAGGGTCAGGAACTTTTTTCATGCAAAATGCAGCATTTTGCATGTAATAGAATTCAATGGACCAGCATCAAAAACGCAAGTACAGCGTTTTTGCAGCGTTTTTACAGTGTTTTACCCTTTTTTTTTTTTTTTTTTTTTTTTTTTAGACTGTATACAGTAAAAAATAAACTGTAAAAAAAAAAAAAAAACGCAAAATGCGGCAAGCACCACAAAAACACTGCAGAAACGCTCAAAAGCAACATGCATAGATGTGAATCGGGCCTAATACCATCTAAACCATCTCTATGCTGCCTGTAAAGCTTCAAGTCGGCCAAGGTCAATACTAGTGGTCAATCCAACATGTTTTGGATGTATAGTCCTTCCTCAGGGCATGAGGTATATTTGTCTCTGAAAATAGATCTATAACAATCAATTATTTGATTGTCAATGTCAGTGGTGGCTGGTGCTCCATCGGTTGGAGGGGCGGCAGACAGACCTGACCACAGCCTCCACCCACCTTATCGCTCCAGCCCGCCAGCCTGCCACTCCACACTAACCCTCTCCCTTCCCTGTCGCTCGAGCCCGCCACCGCACACCATACCCAAACCCTCACCCCCTCGGTTGCTGGCTCACTGGCTCTCTGGCCCGCCAGACCCCCCCCGTCAGCCCTGCACTTACGCCATGCAGGTCATGGCTGTAGCGACAGCTTCCCCCCCTCTGTCTCCTCTGTGTCGCTTCTCCTCCCAAACAATCGGGTTTTTGGACTCCCAGCCAATGGGGTCTTAGGACCCACTCCCTGATTGGCCGGGAGGCGAATCAAGAAGCCAACAGTGAATAATAATTTGCTATTGTCACACAACAGTGTGGGCTCAGGGCGCAGAGCCCACCTGACCCCACACTTTTTTAAAGCCAATTAGAACCTTTGTCTCTAATCACCTGCTTAAAAAAAAAAACAAAAACATTGGAATCCATGTGTCCAGCATCCTGCATGTAGATTAGGGGCCGGGCACATGGATAAGGGGGGCGGCGCCCCTGCGCCCCTAATGAGCGGCCGTCACTGGTCACTGTACTGGCCACCTTGTCCAGCAAGGCCAGCAAAGGAGCAATGCCACTGAAGCACATAAATATTCTCTAAGGTGAACTTGTTTCTGGCAATTAGCCATTAGCAACATGACTCTTTTTATTCCTTATGCTGCTAGCATTTGCAAATATATAGGAAGGTATATTATATATAATTGCCTTAATTTTTTTTTATATTTCTTAAGTTGTTACTTGTTTTTGGCTTAAGCCAAAATGATGTCATAGATTACTGGAGCCTTCATGGGCATTTTTTCTTGGAGAAAGGGAGAGGGGGAGCTTTCTCAGCCTTAGCTATGGGTATATGGATTCCAAGAAGTAAATAATACATGAATCGCCTGCCCTTACTTAAGATGGCTGAGGCTACAAATACTAGGGGGTTGTATTTCAAAGTGGTTTCTATACAAAATAAAGCAGTGAGACACGGATGGATGGAAGAGTTTGCTTTGAATATTAAACATGAATTAAATTGTGTTTTCAGTTTGCGGTCCTCAGTTACAGTTTCCTTCTGCTTTAAGTGACAAAGCAGGCAGACTTGTCTGTAAGCTCAAGTGTCATTTTAGCTGAGGGCGCTAACAGTTTACAACAGTTGGCACTAACTAACAGCAGCTCTAAAGTGTGTAAATTGAAGCTACACAGACGCATTGACAGTTTTATAAGTTAGGAACTCACAGTGCTACATGTTTTCCTATTTAGATGTATACACTACAAAAATGGAGGAAGGGAAAAGTGGAGCTATTGCCTATAGCAACCAGATTCATAATATCTATTTTACAAAAAAGGTTTGAAAAAAAAAAATTGGGTTGCAATTCTCTTTCTTTTCCTTTTCTCCATTTCTAAAAAAGAAATATGGATAGAAGCTTAATAGAAATTTTATTATCATAGATTGGGTTTGGCACACCTTGAATTCTCCTAGTGCTCACTGAACTTCTGTACTTCACGTCAATGAAGTAATTAATTCATTCTGTATCTTTTGCCTGTTTTTCCCATCTTTCATCACAATATTCATTATTGCAATCACAGACAATTGTCATTCACTGTAAATATAAGTGTTAATTTCGTCAACGAAAATATTTTCTCGACAAAATTAACACGCAACTAAAATATGACTGAAATTAACCACTTGAGCCCCGGACCATTATGCTGCCTAAGGACCAGAGGTCTTTTTCCAATTTGGCACTGCGTCGCTTTAACTGCTAATTGCGCGGTCATGCAATGCTGTACCCAAACGAAATTTGCGTCCTTTTCTTCCCACAAATAGAGCTTTCTTTTGATGGTATTTGATCACCTCTGCGGTTTTTATTTTTTGCGCTATAAATGGAAAAAGACCGAAAATTTTGAAAAAAAATGATATTTTCTACTTTTTGTTATAAAAAAAATCCAATAAACTCAATTTTAGTCATACATTTAGGCCAAAATGTATTCGGCCACATGTTTTTGGTAAAAAAAATGTCAATAAGCGTATATTTATTGGTTTGCGCAAAAGTTATAGCGTCTACAAACTAGGGTACATTTTCTGTAATTTACACAGCTTTTAGTTTATGACTGCCTATGTCATTTCTTGAGGTGCTAAAATGGCAGGGCAGTACAAAACCCCCCCAAATGACCCCATTGTGGAAAGTAGACACCCCAAGGAAATTGCTGAGAGGCATGTTGAACCCATTGAATATTTATTTTTTTTGTCCCAAGTGATTGAATAATGACAAAAAAAAAAAAAAAAAAAATTTACAAAAAGTTGTCACTAAATGATATATTGCTCACACAGGCCATGGGCCTATGTGGAATTGCACCCCAAAATACATTCTGCTGCTTCTCCTGAATATGGGGATACCACATGTGTGGGACTTTTTGGGAGCCTAGCCGCATACGGGGCCCCGAAATCCAATCACCGCCTTCAGGATTTCTAAGGGCGTAAATTTATGATTTCACTCTTTACTGCCTATCACAGTTTCGGAGGCCATGGAATGCCCAGGTGGCACAAAACCCCCACAAATGACCCCATTTTGGAAAGTAGACACCCCAAGCTATTTCCAGAGAGGCATATTGAGTCCATGGAATATTTTATATTTTGACACAAGTTGCGGGAAAGTGACACATTTTTTTTTTTTTTTGCACAAAGTTGTCACTAAATGATATATTGCTCACACAGGCCATGGGCATATGTGGAATTGCACCCCAAAATACATTTAGCTACTTCTCCTGAGTACGGGGATACCACATGTGTGGGGCTTTTTGGGAGCCTAGCCGTGTACGGGACCCCGAAAACCAATCACCGCCTTCAGGATTTCTAAGGGTGAAAATTTTTGATTTCACTCTTCACTGCCTATCACAGTTTCGGAGGCCATGGAATGCCCAGGTGGCACAAAACCCCCCCAAATGACCCCATTTTGGAAAGTAGACACCCCAAGCTATTTGCTGAGAGGCATGGTGAGTATTTTGCAGCTCTCATTTGTTTTTGAAAATGAAGAAAGACAAGAAAAAACTTTTTTTTTTTTTCTTTTTTCAATTTTCAAAACTTTGTGACAAAAAGTGAGGTCTGCAAAATACTCACTATACCTCTCATCAAATAGCTTGGGGTGTCTACTTTCCAAAATGGGGTCATTTGGGGGGGGGGTTTGTGCCACCTGGGCATTCCATGGTCTCCGAAACTGTGATAAGCAGTCAAGAGAGAAATCAAAAATTCACGCCCTTAGAAAGCCTGAAGGCGGTGCTTGGTTTTCGGGGTTCCGTACGCGGCTAGGCTCCCAAAAAGTCTCACACATGTGGTATCCCCGTACTCAGGAGAAGCAGCAGAATGTATTTTGGGGTATAATTTCACATATTCCCATGGCATGTTTGAGCAATATATCATTTAGTGACAATTTTGTGCAAAAAAAAAAAAAATTGTCTCTTTCCCACAACTTGTGTCGCAATATAAAATATTCCATGGACTCGACATGCCTCTCAGCAAATAGCTTGGGGTGTCTACTTTCCAAAATGGGGTCATTTGGGGGGGTTTTGAACTGTCCTGGCATTTTATGCACAACATTTAGAAGCTTATGTCACACATCACCCACTCTTCTAACCACTTGAAGACAAAGCCCTTTCTGACACTTATTGTTTACATGAAAAAGTTTTTTTTTTTTGCAAGAAAATTACTTTGAACCCCCAAACATTATATATTTTTTTAAAGCAAATGCCCTACAGATTAAAATGGTGGGTGTTTCATTTTTTTTTTTTTCACACAGTATTTGCGCAGCGATTTTTCAAACGCATTTTTTGGGGAAAAAACACACTTTTTTAAATTTTAATGCACTAAAACACACTATATTGCCCAAATGTTTGATGAAATAAAAAAGATGATCTTAGGCCGAGTACATGGATACCAAACATGACATGCTTTACAATTGCGCACAAACGTGCAGTGGCAACAAAATAAATACATTTTTAAAAGCCTTTAAAAGCCTTTACAGGTTACCACTTTAGATTTACAGAGGAGGTCTACTGCAAAAATTACTGCCCTCGATCTAACCTTCGCGGTGATACCTCACATGCATGGTGCAATTGCTGTTTACGTTTGACGACAGACCGCCGCTTGCGTTCGCCTTAGTGCGAGAGCAGGGGGCGACAGGGGTGCTTTTTTTTTTTTTTTTTTTTTTCTTTATTATTTTTTTGCTTTTTTATCTTATTTTTAAACTGTTCCTTTCATTTTTTATTTTTTTTTAATCATTTTTATTGTTATCTCGGGGAATGTAAATATCCCCTATGATAGCAATAGGTAGTGACAGATACTCTTTTTTGAAAAAATTGGGGTCTATTAGACCCTAGATCTCTCCTCTGCCCTCAAAGCATCTGACCACACCAAGATCGGTGTGATAAAATGCTTCCCCAATTTCCCAATGGCGCTATTTACATCCAGCGAAATCTAAGTCATAAAATGCTCGTAGCTTCCGGTTTCTTAGGCCATAGAGATGTTTGGAGCCACTCTGGTCTCTGATCAGCTCTATGGTCAGCTGGCTGAATCACCGGCTGCATTTTCAGGTTCCCTGTTGAGACAGGAGAGCCAGAGAAAAACACGGAAGACGGTGGGGGGGGGGGGGGGCATTCCCTCCCACGGCTTGTAAAAGCAGTCTAGAGGCTAATTAGCCGCTAGGATTGCTTTTACATGAAAGCCGACCGCTGGCTGAAAAGAATGATACCAAGATGATACCTAAACCTGCAGGCATCATTCTGGTATAACCACTCAAAGTTGTGAATGGCGTACCTGAAGACAAAAAAATGGTTAACAATAAAGCACAGTAAACGGTAAAGTATAAAAAATTGCATACCTGAAAAGCAAACATGATAAAACATAATAACAATAAAACATTGCAGAATAGAATACAGTAAAAAAGAGCAGAACAATAGAGAGAATAGAGAGAGAGAGAACAATAAAACGACAACTATTTTTTTTTATTTTATATATATATATATATATATTTTTTTTTTTACACTTTTTTTGTAACTAACTTTTATAACTGTAACCGGTTCCAGGTTCGGGTCTCTCAAAATGCGATGGCATCTTGGGAGACCCTGTGAAAGTGTGCCTAGTCTGTGCAATGCTGTACCCTACGCTAATACTCAACTAGTGCATGGTAGCGTTCAAAACATTCACCAATGCAAAGACCAGGATTGTCAGGACAGGAGGGACAATAATAGCGGGTGTCACGCCTATATCCGCGCTAGCTGCAGACACAATATCTTTTTTGGGGGCGTTCGCTGGGTAGGGGTACTCGGGAGGACATAAAGAAAATGCCTCTCATGCAGCCGACTGCATTTGGTTGGGGATGTGAATGGGGGAAGTACGGGCGCTGCAGAAGCGGTGGGTTCCCAATTAGGATTGGCGAATGCAGTAGGAAGGGCACTATGGGCACGACGGGCCTGTGTTTGTCTTTTTGGTGGCAGCGGGACACTACTTGTGCTTGCCACCTCACCAGCTTGAACTGCACTTATGGGACTCGCCACGTCACCAAGTGTTACTGCAGTGCTGGTTTGACTACGACCGGGGTGTACTAGGCCGCTGGCGCTTGCCAGTTCACCAAAACGCTATAAAAAAATCTGTTGGCGATCGCAGGGATCAGGCCTGACTCTGCGAACGCTGCAGTTATGCGTTTTAGTCTTTTGTAAGTGACAGTGATCGATCGATACTGCACTTGGGTGGGCTGGGCTGGGCCGGGCGGAGGGGCAAAACGCAGGTGCTAGCAGGTATCTGGGCTGATCCCGCTAACACTGCGTTTGTGAGAACCCTAAACTGCTGGGGATGCTAGTATAGATCTGATCGGATCAGATATTGATCCGTTCAGATACTATACCACTAAGGGTGGTGTACAGTGCGTGCGTGGGTGTTAGCGGTACTGGCGCTAACCTGACGCTGCCTGGGGCTGGTGCTTGCCAGTTCACCAAAATACTACCAAAAAAACTGTTAGCGATCGCAGGGATCAGGCCTGACTCTGCGAACGCTGCAGTTATGCATTTAGTGTTTTGTAAGTGTCAGTGATCGATCGATACTGCACTTGGGTGGGCTGGGCCGGGCGGAGGGGCAAAACGCAGGTGCTAGCGGGTATCTGGGCTGATTCCGCTAACACTGCGTTTTTGGGAACCCTAAACTGCTGGGGACGCCAGTATAGATCTGATCGGATCAGATATTGATCCGTTCAGATACTATACCACTAAGGGAGGCGTATGCTGCGTGCGTGGGTGTTAGCGGTACTGGAGCTAACCTGACCCTGCCTGGGGCTGGTGCTTGCCAGTTCACCAAAATACTACCAAAAAAACTGTTAGCGATCGCAGGGATCAGGCCTGACTCTGCGAACGCTGCAGTTATGCGTTTAGTCTTTTGTAAGTGACAGTGATCGATCGATACTGCACTTGGGTGGGCTGGGCTGGGCCGGGCGGAGGGGCAAAACGCAGGTGCTAGCAGGTATCTGGGCTGATTCCGCTAACACTGCGTTTTTGGGAACCCTAAACTGCTGGGGACGCTAGTATAGATCTGATCGGATCAGATATTGATGCGTTCAGATACTATACCACTAAGGGAGGTGTATGCTGCGTGCGTGGGTGTTAGCGGTACTGGCGCTAATCTGACGCTGCCTGGGGCGACGCATATCACCGCCGGGCGATCAGGGGGCTAAACCTTTATTCGGTAATAAACGGCGGGTGCCCTGACACTATAAAAAATAAACAAACTAACCAGCGTCAACCGTAACGGTTATACGGTGATCAGTGGTGAAAGGGTTAACTAGGGGGCAATCAAGGGGTTAAAACATTTATTCGGTAGTATATGGGGGTCCCTGACGCTATAAAACGCTGACGGCGAACCTAAATATTTATGTCCCTAACTAGCGTCACCAGCGACACTAATACAGCGATCAGAAAAATGATCGCTTAGTGACACTGGTGACAGGGGGTGATCAAGGGGTTAAAACTTTATTAGGGGGGGTTAGGGGGGTACCCTAGACCTAAAGGGGGGTAACAGTAACTGTCCCAACACTGTAACTGTCACAAACTGACACTATGCAGTAATCAGAAAAAAAAAAAAAAACTGCTGGTGTCAGTTTGTGACAGGGGGGGGGGGGTGATTGGGGGTGATCGGGGGGCGATCGGGGGGGGGGATCGGGGTGTTTTGTGTGCCTGGCATGTTCTACTGTGTGTGTGTGTGTTGGTGCACTCACATTGATGTCTTCTCTCCTCGGGCCGGAACGGAAATTACCGAGCCGAGGAGAGATGACATTTCCTTTGCTGCTGTTTAGCATACAGCAGCAAAGGAATGATTCGATTGGCCGGCGGCGATCGCGAGGGGGGGGCCACGAACGGATGGTCTCCCCCTCACCACCGATCGCCGCTGGACAAACGACGACCGCCTCGGGCACCGGGGGGGGTCCGATCGGACCCCCCACCCGCGGAAGGCAAATCACGTACCCTGTACGTGATTTTGCCTGTCCGTGCCACTTTGCCGACGTACATCGGCGTGAGGCGGTCGTCAAGTGGTTAAAACAATTCAGATGACTAAAATATGACTAAAACAAAAATGGCATTTTAGTCAAAAGATTATGATTAAACTAAATCGAAATTTGACATCAAAGTTAACACTCTACCACATGAGAATAAGTAGGGGCATCTACTAAGCTGCTGAAAGAAATAAAATAAGAAAAAGTATTTTCTTTTTTTTTCTTTCTTAATATTAAATGTTGATAATATATTCAGGTAATATGTGCAATGGCATTACAACCAATAGAGTTTACCGTTTTATGTTTTTTTTATACTTTAAAGTTGCATTTCTGTTTATCAAAAAGCAATATGTTTGTTTGCTTAAGAAATTTGGTATAAAGACATTTTATATCACAAGGACTAAATCTGTGTCTGTAGTGCATGTTTAAACCATAATACCATAAATGATAACATGTTATTGGATTTTTACTCCAGGAGTATAAAATGAGTTTGGCAACTCTAGAGAAATGCTTAACCGCTTGCCGACCAGCCGCCGTCATTATACGGCAGCAGGTCCGCACGTTCCCACGACCCGTCGTAGCTATACGTCGGCTCCTTTAAGCGGGATAGCAGGCACGCGCGCCACCGCACCGCGGGGGTGCTGATGCTCGTGGCCGATGGTCGCGATGACCGCCGCCCACGAGCGATCGCGGGCACGAGAGGCAGAACAGGGACGTGTGTGTGTAAACACACACACGTCCCTGTTCTGTTCTGTGAGGAGAGACAGATCGTGAGTCCCTAATAGCTAGGAACCACGATCTGTCATCCCTTCTAGTCAGTCCACTCCCCCTACAGTTAGAACACACAGTCAGGGAACACAGTTAATCCCTTGATCGCCCCCTAGTGTTAACCTCTTCCCTGCCAGTGACATTTATACAGTAATTAGTGCATTTTTATAGCACTGATCGCTGTATAATTGTCAATCGTCTCAAAAATGTGTCAAAAGTGTCCGATGTGTCAGTCATAATGTCGCAGTCATGATAAAAATCGCAGATTGCCGCCATTACTAGTAAAAAAAATAAAAATAATAAAAATGCCATCTATCCCCTATTTTGTAGACACTGATTGTGCCAATCAATATATGCTTATTGCGATTTTTATTACCAAAAATATGTAGAATACATATCGGCCTAAACTGAGAAGAAAATTAGCTTTTTCTAAAAACAATTGGGGATATTTATTATAACAAAAAGTACAAACTATTGTGTTTTTTTCAAAATTGTCGCTCTCTTTTTGTTTATAGCGCAAGAAATAAAAAACGCAGAGGTGATCAAATACCACCAAAAGAAATCTCTATTTGTGGGAAAAAAAGGACATCAATTTTGTTTGGGTACAACGTTGCAGGACCACGCAATTGTCAGTAGCGCCGCAGTGCCGTATCGCAAAAAATGCTCTGGTCATTGAGCAGCCAAATCTTCCGGGGCTGACGTGGTTAAATAATGTATTGCAATTTAACTAAACCCATTGGATTTTAGTCTACTGAAATGTACTGGAGATTTTAGTCAAGTAAAATACCACTAAAACTAAAATGGCATTTTAGTCAAAATACTATGACTAAAACTAAATTAAAATTTGATGTCAAAATGAACACTGCACTACTACATAAGAAGTAGGGGGCATCTACTAAGCTGCCGAAAGAAAAAAAATTAACAACAAGGCCTTTCTTATTTTCTTTTTTTCTTAATATTTAATGCTGGTAATATATTCAGGTAATATGTGCAATGGCATTACAGCCAATAGAGTTTACAGTTTTATGTATTTTTTTTATATATTTTAAAGTTGCATTACTGTTTCTCAAAAAGCAATATTTTTGTTTATGAAACTTGGCATTATTTATAAAGACATTTTATATCACAATGGTTAAATCTGTGTCTGTAGGGCGTGTTCAAACCTTAAAGTGGTGCTCCGGCCGAAATTATACTTTTTAAATAAAAATACCCCTATAATACACAAGCTTAATGTATTCTAGTAAAGTTAGTCTGTAAACTAAGGTCTGTTTTGTTAGTTTATAGCAGTAGTTTGTTATTTTATAAACTTACAGCAGGACGTGGCCATCTTAACTGTGGGCATCTGAAGCCAGACTGTATTTCTTCCTGGATCTCATCCTTGCAGATCTCACACATGCTCAGTTCAGCACAAGCAGTGTAATAGGTTTCAGGTCAGGTTTCCATAGCAACGGCAGTGTCAGAGGCAGTTGCCACCCCTTCCCAGAAGGCATTGCAAACAGGAAATGATGCGATGGGCCACGGCCAGGGAGGAGGAAGTAAAAAATGAATACAGCAGATATACAGTAGGTGCTGAGAAAAATAATAAAAAAATATCCAATTCGTTTACAGTGCACAGTTTAGTGAGGGATGCTGAAGAGTTGTAAAAGTGGGTGGAACTCCATTTTAATGCCATAAATAATAACATGTTATTGGATTTTTTACTCCAAAGTATGGCAATTCTCAAATTGTAAACCTCTTGTGCTGGAAGTTTAGAGGCAACCACACAACTGCAAATATATTTAAAATATTTCAATTTTAAATATATTAGCAATTGTATGGCTGCATCCAAAATCCCACCACAAGAGGTTTACAATTTGACTAATTAAATTAAGGGATGATGACAACTACACCCCGAATCATCAAGGCAGATTTGCTCTAAGTTTGGCATTTCTAGAGAAATGTTTAACCACTTGGCATCCGCGCTATGGCCGAATGACGGCCACAGCGCGGACCTGAATTCCCGTCATATGATGGCCTCCCCTGTGCATGTGCTCTGCGCGCGCGCGCCGGGCGCGCTGTGATCACCGAGTCACTGAGACTCGGGTGATCACCAATCTAAGGAAGGGGCCGGTCCCGGCCCCTTTCCATGTGATCAGCTATCAGCCAATGACAGCTGATCACATGATGTAAACAAAAGATCGGTAATCGTTTTTTTTTCTACTCACGCTGACAGCGTGAGTAGAAAAAAAAGCCGATCACCAGCTCGGATGTGAGGGACACAGTAGTGCCAATCAGTGCCATCTAGCAGTGCTGCCTATCAGTGTAACTGATCAGTGCCCATCACTGCCGCCTATCAGTGCCCATCACTGCCACCTCATAAGCGTACATCAATGAAGGAGAAAAATTACCTGTTTTAATTTTTTTATAACAAAATATAAAAAAATTTCAATTTTTTTTTTTTAATTCAGTTTTTTACATTTTTTAAACAAAAAGTAAAAACTGCAGAGGTGATCAAATACCATCAAAAGAAAGCTCTATTTGTGGTGAAAAAATGATAAACATTTCATATGGGTACAGTGTTGTATGACCGCGCAATTGTCATTCAAAGTGCGTCAGCGCTGAAAGCTGAAAATTGGTCTGGATAGGAGGGGGGTTTAAGTGCCCTGTAAGCAAGTGGTTAAACAATGCATTACAAACTAAACCCATTTGATTTTAGTCAACTATGTACTAAAATATGACTAAAACTAAAATAGCATTATAATCAAAAGGCTATGACTAAAACTGAATCGAAATTTGACGTCAAAATTAACACTGGTTAATATGAAATTACAATATTATTATGAGCAAATCGATATGTGAGTCAGAAATCTGAGCAGTTAGCTTCAAGCCGAGGTTTGCTGGGAAATGGAGAACCTGATCCAAACTGGTTAAATGCTCCAGGAGACCGTTTACCAGTTCACCTCCTGCACTGGCAGAGTGCAAAAGTCACCCAACAGAGAGAGCACATGTCAAGGAAGTGTGGGCTCCCAACCCACTGGGTGACTTCCAGTCCCTAGTAGGTTTCATTGAGTATCCAGCATATTGCTGCAGGAAATATTGGGGCTAGAATCCCCACCCACTGTGTTGTACATGATTCAACAAGGAATTAGTACAAGATACTCTCTTGAAGTGCCTGCTCTATGCTCTTTTGCAAAAATTTTGCGTTCAAATATTTAGAACGGGGGGCATTTTCTGTGTAAGTTAAATGCTACTGAATTAATTACTGCACACAATTGTAACAAGCCTATCAATTAATCTGGTTTTAAAAACCTACCATAAGATCAAAAATGATGGTAAATATATATATTTTTTATTTTCAAATATACAATTAGATTAAAAGGCTATACATTTTTTATTTTTTGCACCAGATATGTTTAAGGGTCCCCTTTGTGCTTGGTACCTACCATTGAACCCCTTGGTAGATACATTAAAACAATATATGAAAATTTTAACTTGTAAACAGTAGTTGCCCATATTGACCAATTCACAGAATTCTCTAACTGAAAAATAGAAAATTATTGTTTTGTGAACATCCACTTTAAGAATTATCAAACGTGTTGGAGTTTTCCATAGGTGCAAACATGCTGTAAAATGTTTCAATAGTTGGGCATAAAAACTTTGCAGACTTTACTAAAAGTTGAAATCTATAGCTACAATAATACAATGGATTCAAAGCATCATCTCGCTACATACAAAGCAATGCAAATTGAAGGCCTACCTAAACTAAGTTCACTTTTTGGAACATGTTACATGTTCCACCCATGTATGAAGGGTGTTTAAGCTCCTTCTGCTTCCCCCCCCAATCCCCCCCTTAGTGTAACAGCGGGCAGGGATCTTTGGCAATGATTTAAGATATTGGCACTTAGGTAGGCTAGTGGTCTAACAGATATTGGACAGGGGTAAAATCCAGAGGAAGCCTTGTAACAGACAAGGTTATACAATGGACTTCACTCCAATAGGTGCTTAAGACTGGGCTCTAGACATGTGCATTCGTTTTCATCCGAATGCATTTTCGTCCGAATTTTAGGTATTTTCGTTATCGTTTTAACAAACGATAACGAAAGTGCAGAATCCGAAAAACGAAAGATCCGACATAAACAAATGCTTTATTTTTGTTTTCGTTGCTACAACAGTTCGATATAGATAGGAGATTCGACATGTTGATGACAATAATCTGTGTCCATCAAACCTGTGGTCGAATGTGCCTAACCTTAACTCTATTAGTCCAAGATTATTCTACATAGAGAGAAAAGATTTGACATAGAGATAAAAGATTCGACGTAGGGAGAAAAGATTTGACGTAGGGGATAAAAGATAAATAAAAATAATGATGATGATAAATGTTATTGGCTGATTGTAACCAAAGAGGAGGAGCAGTAAAATAGCTAGAACTAAGTACACACGTACTTTGGCTTATGGTGTCTGTTGAAAGTTCTAAGAAGATTCAATGGAGCAGGTAAACTATACGGCGTTGTACAGTTTAGCTGCTCCGTCGAATTTTCTTTGAACATTCGACAGACACCATAAGCCTTCAATGACAGAATCGGCCTTAATTTAGATTTTCGGCCGAATGCAATTTTTAACGAAAAACTAAATAAATAAAAACGGATTTCGGGAGTAACTAAATAAATGTATTTTTCGGATGAAAACGAAATTCCGAAACGAAATATTTCAGTATGCACATATCTACTGGGCACAGCCAACAGACATGGATTAGAGTACCCACCTCCACATGGCAGTGCCAACATTTATCAGAAACTTCAGGAAAACATGCTTCTACCACATATGGCATACAATACCATCTGGTTTTCAGTTTAAAATAATTTTCTTGCACATTTACATTCAAGGAGCCTTTTTGATTCATCATGTAAATCGCTTCCCATTCCTCCTCGGATAATGGACCCCCAAGATCTCATTCACACTTTAGGCAAACTCCTGGTCCACGTGATGACTGTTTTTTTAATAGATTTAGATAGTTAGGAGAAATCATGTGATTTTGGAAGCAGTTGCACATATTGGGGTTGATTTACTAAAGGCAACTAGACTGTGCACTTTGCAAGGTGCAGTTGCACTCTGCAAGTGCAATTGCTCCAGAGCTTAGTAAATGAGGTAAGGCTTCACTTTGCAAAGAATGCCCAATCACATACAAGGAAAATAAAAAAGACAGCATTTTTGCTTGCACATGATTGGATGATGGAAGTCAGCAGAGCTTTTGCTCATTTACTAAGCTCTGAAACACCTGCTCAATTTATTGCTAAAATTACTCTTAAATTCAAGACGTAGCTGGGTGTAGTAAGATGTCCGCTTCTTCTGACTACAGGTGTTCTGTCACATTAGCACAGTTTTTGTCACATTAGCTATGAACAGAAGTGCTTGTGGGCCTTACAGGAGAATACTGACATTCTCACATTTCCTACACTGATCTCAATAATAATAACAATTGACGTATTTTATGTTTCTGGATGTCTTAATTATCAATAGCTGGGATAAATATGACAATTTGGTTTGGCTCATCGTGTTTATTGTCAGTGCACTTTATCATAAACAAATCTGCAATAAAAAATTTTTTAAAAATCACAATAAAATTAACAGTTCCTAAAAAGTATTTTTTTTTCTTTGTAGTGGAATCTCGCACGGCCATTTTTCTATTTTAGGAGCAATTGATTTCAGAGTCAGAAGAGCAGTTGGCTGCGATCATTCCAGTGAGTGGGGTTAGGGCCAGGCATTCATTTACATCATTTCCATAGCAACGGGTTGATCTGTCAATGCGCCACATGAGCTAGATACACTGCATTAGGCCATCAACACTTTCATATCATGCGATATGGTAAAGTGACTAACAAGATTTCAGGAAATATTACTTGTTACATAGCAATATATGGCTGAGCGGTATGTGTCTTGTCAGATATGCTTTGTTGCTGGCTTGAATCGGCTGTTAAAGCAAATCATTCATCATCATTAGATTTTTGCATTTCTAAAGGGGTTCCGTATGCATCCTGTAGGTTTATAGCAATGACACAACAAAGCTCTTAATTCACTCGCTGGTCATCTCTCGCCTCGACTAACTCCCTTCTCATTGGTTTACCTCTACATAGTCTATCACCTCTTCAATCCATCATGAATGCTGCTGCCAGACTCATCCACCTTACCAATCGCTCTGTGTCTGCCACTCCTCCCTGTCAATCCCTCCACTGGCTTCCGCTCACCCAACGAGTTAAATTAAAAATACTTACAACTACTTACAAAGCCATCCACAATTTAGCCCCCATCTACATCACTAACCTAGTCTCTAAATACCAACCTACTCCTTCTCTTCGTTCCTCTCAGGACCTCCGACTCTCTAGCTCCCTCATCACCTCCTCCCATGCTCGCCTCCAGGCCTTTTCCAAAGCCTCTCCAATCCTATGGAATGCCCTACCCCAATCTGTCCGATTATCTCCTACTCTTTTAGCTTTGAGACGATCCCTGAAAACCCTTCTCTTCAGAGAAGCCTACCCTACCCACACCTAACAACTGTATTTTCATTTTCTCATCAGCTCATCCCCCATAGTTATTACCTTTTGTTTCCACTTGACCCTCCCTTCTAGATTGAAAGCTCCAACGAGTAGCGCCATCTGATCCCTCCTGTATTGAGTTGTATTGTAACTGTACTGTCTGCCCTCATGTTGTAAAGTGCTGCGCAAACTGTTGGCGCTATATAAATCCTGTATTATAATAATAATAATATAGCGATCAATGTTGCCCTATAGGCATAGAAAGACTTTCTCTAAAATGAGCAGATGGGCTTTGAGTCACATGTGGGTGTTGGTTGACTTAACGAAACATCATAAGTGTGCGCAGCCCTTTTGCATTAGGGCGTGCACCCCAAAGCTCAAACACGTGTGTGTGGATAGATAGATAGATAGATAGATCTGATAGATAGATCTGATAGATAGATAGATAGATAGATAGATAGATAGATAGATAGATAGATAGATAGATAGATAGCACATCCAGCGCACCCCCCTACGCATGCCTATGAGCAACATCAACCGCTACTTGTCTGTATGTACTTCCCACACCATACACTGTACTGCACAAAAGGCTATTTGTAGCACCTAATGCAGGTTTGTCAATAAGTCAGCTATATAGCTAGCAGCATGAGGCACGAACCGTGGCATGCAATAACCACTATAAGTGGGCTTCTCCAACGATGTTTAGTGTGTCTTAAATATTAATCACAAGCAAATATAAAAGACCCCCTTTTAATCCAGATATGCATGAATCTAAATTGTATAGTCAAAATAATAATTAATAAAAAATAAATAGGTACAAGGGGGCATGATATACTATTCATGCGTTGTGTCCTTTGTTCTGCTGGCTCCTGTTTACCTTGAAATTTTCCTCAAACTATCTCCATAATCTTCCGGTGCAGTGGGGGTTAATAGAACTGAGGGAGCTGTCATTTGCTCTTATCAAGAGTGCTTGACTATACTCGCCCATTCCACCCAGCTCTGCCATTCATAAAGGCTGGTACTGCAGCTTCTATGAATGAAACACAATCTATGCTTGAAGGATGTGGACCTTTCAATCATCTACATGTCCTTCATTCTTAGATCCTGTTTCATCAATAGATGCTGTGGTGTGGTACCGATTTCTATGAATGAAGGAGCTGGCGAGGAATGGGCGAGCATAGTCAGCACACTGGATGAGTGCAAATGACAGCTCCCTCGGTTCTTATAACGCCCACCACGCCAGAAAGTTACAGTGGAAGGAGTAGGGTGAGGAATCAATGGAGGAAAATTTCAAGGAAACCAGGAGCTAACAGCACAAGTGACCTTTCACATTAAAAGTAAGTCAAGTCCCTTGTGCTGATTTTTGTTTGTGTTTATATATATATATATATGTATATATATCTATACATACACACTCACCGGTCACTTTATTAGGTACACCTTGCTAGTACCGGATTGGACCCCCCTTTGCCTTCAGAACTGCCTTTATTCTTCATGGCATAGATTTAACAAGGTGTTGGAAAAATTCCTCAGAGATTTTGGTGCATAGTGACATGATAGCATTACACAGTTGCCGCGGATTTGTTGACTGCACATCCACAACACAAATCTCCTGTTCTACCACTTCTCAAAGGTGCTCTATTGCATTGAGATCTGGTGACTGTGGAGGCCATTGGAGTACAGTGACCTCATTGTCATGTTAAAAAAAACAGTGGTGAGATGATTTGAGGTTTGTGACATGGTGCATTATCCTGCTGGAAGGAGCAATCAGAAGATGGGTACACTGTAGTCATAAAGGGGTGGGCATGGTCAGCAACAATACTCAGGTAGGCCGTGGTGTTTATCCAATGCTCAGTTGGTACCCCACACCATTACATCACCAGCCTGAACTGTTGATACGAGGCAGGATGGATCCATACTTTCATGTTCTTTACACCAATTTTTGACACTACCATCTGAATGTTGCAGCTAAACACGAGACTCATTAGACCAGGCAGCGTTTTTCCAATCTTATATTGTCCAATTTTCGTGAGCCTGTGCAAATTGTAGCCTCAGTTTCCTGTTCTTGGATGACAGGAGTGGTACCCGCTGTGGTCTTCTGCTGCTGTAGCCCATCTGTGCCAAGGTTTGATGTGTTGTGCATTCAGAGATGGCATTCTGCATACCTTGGTTGTAATGAGTGGTTATTTAAGTTACTGTTGCCTTTCTATCATCTCAAACCAGTCTGTCCATTCTCTTCTGATCTGACATCAACGAGGCATTTTTGTCCACCCAGCTGACGCTCACTGGATATTTTCACTTTTTTGGACCATTCTCTGTAAACCCTAGAGATGGTTGTACGTGAAAAACCAAGTAGAGTAACAGTTTTTTAACCACTTCAGCCCCAGAAGATTTGGCTGCTGAATGACCAGGCCATTTTTTTGCGATTCGGCACTGCGTCGCTTTAACTGACAATTGTGTGGTCGTGCAATGCTGCACCCAAAAAAAAATTGACCCAAACTCACGATCTGTCGCTCCTCACAGAACAGAACAGGGATTTTTGTGTTTACACACACACGTCCCTGTTCTGCCTCTTGTGCCTGCGATGGCTTGTGGCCGACGGTCATCGCGACTGTCGGTCACGAGCATCGGCACACCGGGAGTGCAGTGGGCGTGTACATGCGCCTGCTATCCCGATCCCACGAGCCGACGTATAGCTACAACGGCTCACGGGATCGTGTCGAACTGCCGCAGTATAATGACAGCGGCTGGTTGGCAAGCGGTTAAATACTCAGACCAGCCTGTCGGGCACCAACAACCATGCCACGTTCAAAGTCACTTAAATCCCCTTTCTTCCCCATTCTGATGCTCGGTTTAAACTTCATCAAGTCATCTTCACCACGTCTAGATGTCTAAATGCATTGAGCCATGTGATTAGCTGGTTAGCAATTTGTGTTGCCAAGCAATTGAACAGGTGTATGTATATATATATATGTATATATATATATATATATATATATATTTATTTATTTATTTTTTACATTTATTTAGTCCGCCTTTAGGTTTTAAAGCCAGCTTATTTCCACCTTTAGGTAATCCCACACCCTCTCCAAAGTTTCCTCCCCTCTCTCCCTTTCATTAAACTTACTTTAACCCTTTCCCATCTGCAGTCTGTTTATTAATATTCCACGGATCAATGCCTAGTGCTGGAGATACCTTAATTAACATCCTCTTGTTGAGTGCCAGCAGCTGACACACTCGGTGGCAGCTGGCTTCTAGTCTGGAACTGTTGAGATAGAATTAGCAGCTCACTGATTGCTTTAGTTATCTAGATATGTTCTGTAAATTAAAATTATGATACTGTTAAATTATTTTCATTTTGGTTATTTTTATATAAAATTGCTCACACACAAATCTTTTTTTTTTACAAATAACATTTAATGCATGACATGGATACCCAATGCATTATGTTATCTAAGGGACCAGAACAGCAGATAAAACTTGCTTTGAGGCTCTGTTTGTCTGATTAAAACTCTGTGTGGCTGACATTGTATCTAAGCAGATGTTATTCAGGAAGGCTAAGCAACTTAAAATACATAGTTACATAGTAGGCGAGGTTGAAAAAAGACACAAGTCCATCAAGTCCAACCTATGTGTGTGATTATATGTCAGTATTACATTGTATATCCCTGTATGTTGTGGTCATTCAGGGGCTTATCTAATAGTTTCTTGAAACTATCGATGCTCCCCGCTGAGACCACCGACTGTGGAAGGGAATTCCACACCCTTGCCACTCTTACAGTAAAGAACCCTCTACGTAGTTTAAGGTTAAATCTCTTTTCCTCTAATTTTAATGAGTGGCCACGTGTCTTGTTAAACTCCCTTCCATGGAAAACATTTATCCCTATTGTGGGGTCACCAGTACGGTATTTGTAAATTGAAATCATATCGCTATCAATGTCTCCTCTCCAGAGAGAATAAGTTCAGTGCTTGTAACCTTTCCTCATAACTAGTGTCCTCCAGTCCCTTTATTAGCTTTGTTGCCCTTCTTTGTACTCGCTCCATTTCCAGCACATCCTTCCTGAGGACTGGTGCCCAGAACTGGATGGCATACACCAGGTGAGTGAATGTGAAAAAACAAAGCGCTGTGATGGTTATTAAAATTAAAAACCAAAATCCATCCATGCATGGGAATACACTAAATAAGTATTCAAGTGTTTCAAAAACTCCAAACCATTTAAATGTCTATATCAAAATTAGAGTGATATTGCACATATATAAATATATAGATAAATGAATAAATAAAATTATATACAGTGTAAAAACAGGGACAATCGTCCATCAAAATATAAGTGTTAATGAATAAATAGTGAATACAATAAATAAACAAGTAATAGTAGTTAAATAATGTTGTGGTTTAGCAAGGAGAGAGACGTTGAAAAAAACTATTTCTAGTGGAAATTTAAAAGTAGTCCCAGTGGTTGTGGTTCTTTAATTGCTTAATTGGGGTGTTCGCTTGTCATTCCTGAGCGATAATGCCACCCACCTCCAGCTTCATAAGGTAAAATTCTCAACACCGTTGGTTATATGACGAGAAAAAGGATCGCTGCATCAAGATATCCTTGAGAAAGTCACGTGACGGTGACGCAACGCGTGGGTGGAGCCTAGGACGCACTCTGCAGTCTGTCACTTGGCTGTGAACTGCAGCGATCCTTTTTCTCGTCCACAGCGGCTGACTGCTACTTGCATATCCATATGTTTCCTTGCTACGGGGGGCACGTGAGTGTATCTCATAGTGTTTTGCTGGTGTATTACATGTAGTTCATTGCGCAATGACGTTTTTCCTTGTTTATTTGCTTTACATATAACCAACGGTGTTGAGAATTTTATCTTATGAAGCTGGAGGTGGATGGCATTATCGCTCAGGAATGACAAGCGAACCCCCCAATTAAGCAATTAAAGAACCACAACCACTGGGACTACTTTTAAATTTCCACTAGAAATAGTTTTTTTCAACGTCTCTCTCCTTGCTAAACCACAACATTATTTAACTACTATTACTTGTTTATTTATTGTATTCACTATTTATTTATTAACACTTATATTTTGATGGACGATTGTCCCTGTTTTTACACTGTATATAATTTTATTTATTCATTTATCTATATATTAACCGTATGTGCAATATCACTCTAATTTTGATATAGACATTTGAATGGTTTGGAGTTTTTGAAACACTTGAATACTTATTTAGTGTATTCCCATGCAACCCCACACTGGTTTGGGTATTTATGTGCGGAATGCACAGTTGTGTACATAATATTATTTTATATTTGATAGTTTACTGATCATTGAGTGAAGCGCTTCAATTATTATTTTATATACACCAGGTGAGGCCAGACCAGAGTCTTGTAGAGTGGGAGAATTATCGCTTTATCTCTGGAGTTGATCCCCTTATTAATGCATGCCAATATTCTGTTTGCTTTGTTAGCAGCAGCTTGGCATTGCATGCCATTGCTGAACCTATTATCTACTAGGACCCCCAGGTCCTTTTCCATCCTAGATTCCCCCAGAGGTTCTCCCCCCAGTGTATAGATTGCATTCGTATTTTTTCCACCCAAATGCATTATTTTACATTTTTCCACAATAAACATCATTTGCCATGTAGTCGCCGACCCCATTAATTTGTTCAGATCTGTATGCAAGGTTTCCACATCCTGCGGAGAAGTTATTGCCCTGCTTAGCATCATCCACAAATACAGAGATTGAACTGTTTATCCCATCCTCCAGGTCATTTATGAACAAATTAAACAGGATTGGTCCCAGAACAGAACCCTGGGGACCCCAATACCCACCCCTGACCATTCCGAGTACTCCCCATTTATCACCACCCTCTGAACTCGCCCTTGTAGCCAGTTTTCAATCCATGTACTCACCCTATGGTCCATGCCAACAAACCTTACTTTGTGCAGTAAACGTTTATGGGGAACTGTGTCAAATGCTTTTGCAAAATCCAGATACACCACGTCTGCGGACCTTCCTTTATCTAGATGGCAACTCACCTCCTCATAGAAGGTTAATAAATTGGTTTGGCAAGAACGATTCTTCATGAATCCATGCTGATTACTGCTAATGATACCATTTTCATTACTAAAATCTTGTATATAGTCACAGTCACTTATCATCCCCTCCAAGAGTTGACATACTATTGGACTAACTGGTCTGTAATTCCCAGGGATGTATTTTGGCCCTTTTTTAAATATTGGAGCTATATTGGCTTTTCTCCAATCAGGGACAATGGTCTGGCAATTACTTGACTGAGTTCCCTAAGGATCCTCGGGTGCAAGCCATCTGTTCCCGGTGACTTATTAATGTTAAGTTTTTCAAGTCTATTCCTAATTCTGTCCTCTGTTAGCCATGGAGGTGCTTCCTGTGATGTTTCATGAGGAAAAACACTGCAGTTTTGGTTACTGAAGCCCCCCGTTTCCCTTGTGAAGACCGAGGAGAAGAATAAATTCAATACCTTCGCCATCTTGCCATCCTTTGTAACCAGATTCTCTTCCTCATTCTTTATGGGGCCAATATGGTCAGCCCTCCCTCTTTTATTGTTTATATACTTAAAGAATTTCTTGGGATTTTTTTTTGCTCTCCTCTGCTATGTGTCTTTCGCTTTCTATTTTCTATCTAATAAAATAATCATTTAATACATGACAAAGGACCCCAAGAGCACTATGGGTTAGCTAAATAGACAGCACAGCAGACATAATCTCCTTTCTCCTTTTCTCATTTAAAATGCAAACAGAGCAGACTCAAAGCAGGAGGAAGAGGGGGAGGAGTCTCTACTACTCATTTGCTCATTTTGTAAATGTTAGCTTTACCTACTGAGCACTATAACAACAGGGCTTTCTCAAGAGGGGATTTGAAGAAACTTGTAAATGTGAAAACGAGCCTAAAACTTTAACTGCAGGCTGCAAATCAAAATACAATATATTAATATGCAATATTTCATATTTACTGTATTTGACTAAAAATAGAACATGTTTTATATGGTAATTTATAGTTCTGATCACTAAAAGAAAGCAAAAATAGACAAAACATCTACATGTTCCCTTTAAATATCATTGATGGTATTTACAATAGGAATTGAGAGTTTTTGAAGGTTTTAATCCTTGTCAGGTTTTTTTTGCCATCTGTGTCCCATTGTGGAGATTTTCCTTCACTTCCTGTCCCATATCTAAAACAGGAAATGGGAGGAAATCCCTTCAAAGTGAGGAAATGGAAATTCCTGGTTGTCAGCAGGGTCACCAGAACAAATGTACAAGAAAAAAAACACAAAAAATGCCAGCGCTCAAAATAAAACCAATCAAATAAAAGTCCATAAAGTCCATTAAAAGTCCATTAAAAGTCCATGTGTTGAGCATCACTTGAGAATGGAGCGCGCATGCCCTGTGTGAGACTTGCACATGCTCTGAAACGCGATGTGGTTCTCCTTCCATCTGGTGATGTCACACGCAAGCTGGGGCTGCATTCCCAGCCGCTCTCCATCCACCTAAACCTGGAAACCACTCGGACTTGCTGGCTTTCATCCTGACCTTCTCCCTGTCATACCGTGGTTTGTTACACTCGGATTGGAAGCGCTGGACACACCCTCTACCTGATTATCACCACTGATGAGCCTTTTATAAGCCTATATCATGTGAGTGTCCAATTGTGGGATTATTTTAATGTACAAATAAGAATTACACTTAGAGGTGCTCTTTTGTTTTTCTTTTTATACCAGAACCAATGTGTTCATTGGAAGATTTTCCCTCTATTGCTGTTCTGGGGACAACCCAGAATTTGGGATTTTCTTTTACTTTCACTTTTGATAATAATAATCTGACGTGTTCTAATCCCTCTCCACATTATCCACAAATAAAAAGAAAGTTTTGCCTTTAGTTATAATTTAGGCTCCATTAATTCTTGGCGTTTTGGGATTGCGGCAGAATCACTGTGATTTATCGCAAAAAAAACGCATCGCGTGAAGCTTGTCACCTAAACAGAAGCAGGAGTGTATTTTGGGCAACAAGCATCATGTGATGTGATTTGGTGTGATTGCTGCATCATTATAAATTGTGTGAAAATGGTGGCAAAACCACATTGCGTTTCGCGATTGTAGTGCATTTTTGAGATTGTGAGCAGAATCACAGTAATTCTGCCATGATCCCAAAACACCAAGTATGAATGGAGCCTAAGGTGTTTGTGGTGGTTTTAAATTAGTAATGGGTTGTAAATGGTTCCTGAGTGTTACAAAAGCTCATTTCAACTATCCTGGACCTGTCTTTGTGTCCCTCATTGATATCATTATTTTTTGTTATTTTTTTGTTAAGGAAACAACACAAAGGGGTCTGTTTATCAATGTTTTCAGATAAAATCCACACAATTTTCACTGAACATTTAAACATTGTCACATGTAGCTCTCACCCCCGGAAGGGCCATTGGAAAGAAACCAGGTCTCCCTTACCTCTTCAGAGGCTGCCAGCCCAGGTTCCAGTTCCAGAGCACACCGACAATATTCAGACTCAATCCAGGGGTGTCTTTTTTGTTGTACATCTTGAACATAGGCAGGAGAAAGGGATGAGGGTGCAGTATACTTAACACGTAGGTCTTGGAGGACAGCGTCCCAAACAAAGTCAAGTTTCAGCGGTGTTTCAGCCCTTCAGTAGCAGCCTCAAAGTAAAGGCTGGTAGTAGATGGGACAGCCAGTTAATCTGAGACTCTATACAAGCAGTTACAGTCCTTCTAGCAACCTTTGGCGTTTAACCCTCAAAACACTTGCATACCTGAGGCTCCAGGCAAAAGGTCCTACTCTCAGTGTCCAGAGGCAGCTCCCAACCAGCTCACAGGCAGCTCCCAACCAGTTGCTCTGCAACACTCTTTAGTGAAAGGGTTCCCTCTCCAGCCCAACCTCTACACGTGGTGTTTCCCCCCAGCCTCTACAGGTGGTGTCTCCCCCCCCAGCCTCTACAGGTGGTGTCTCCCACCCAGCCTCTACAGGTGGTGTCTCCCACCCAGCCTCTACAGGTGGTGTCTCCCACCCGGCCTCTACAGGTGGTGTCTCCCACCCAGCCTCTACAGGTGGTGTCCTCCCCCCAGCCTCTACAGGTGGTGTCTCCCCCCCAGCCTCTACAGGTGGTGTCCTCCCCCCAGCCTCTACAGGTGGTGTTCTCCCCCCAGCCTCTACAGGTGGTGTCTCCCACCCAGCCTCTACAGGTGGTGTCCTCCCCCCAGCCTCTACAGGTGGTGTCTCCCACCCAGCCTCTACACGTGGTGTTTCCCCCCAGCCTCTACAGGTGGTGTCTCCCCCCCAGCCTCTACAGGTGGTGTCCTCCCCCCAGCCTCTACAGGTGGTGTCCTCCCCCCAGCCTCTACAGGTGGTGTCTCCCACCCAGCCTCTACAGGTGGTGTCCTCCCCCCAGCCTCTACAGGTGGTGTCTCCCCCCCCAGCCTCTACAGGTGGTGTCTCCCCCCCAGCCTCTACAGGTGGTGTCTCCCACCCAGCCTCTACAGGTGGTGTCTCCCCCCCCAGCCTCTACACGTGGTGTCCTCCCCCCAGCCTCTACAGGTGGTGTCCTCCTGCAAATTTCCTTCAATCCACCTTCCTTCAGGCCCCTAGCTATAACATATGCTGAGGCCTAACAGCAGTAACCCTTCTGCATCACGTACAAGCTGCCTACCAGGGTAGGAGACCCCAGGACAGAGATTCCGATCAGATCCTCCCAAACATTCATCTTCACCCAAGCCACACCTTCTAGGCCAGCCTCCCAGGGATTGGTCCAATAAATATTAATAGCCCAGGGATTAATCCTCCCACACCATTTCTGGAACATAGTTTTAGAGGCAGACAGTCAATCTCCATGATTAGGGGAAATCTGAACAGACCTGGAAAGTAAATTGCAAACTTTAAAAACTAAATTTAGCCAGCTACACACATAAGATTCATTTAGAAAAATGTGTAAATCTTGGGTGAAAGTTGTATGAATCTTGGCCAAAAAGCATTGATAAATAGACCCCTAAATACAAAGAACTACCATAAATACACCGATCAAAAAAAAAACATATTTTTTATTTTTTTACAAGCAAAATTTCTCCTAAGCAGCTCAACAAGTGGGATTGAATGTTTCCAATCTGGCAAAGTTTTTTTGCCAGTGGGGAAATCAGTGATTTCACTGTAGAATCTATTTCTGCCTATTACAAAAAATATATAAAAAGAGAGTTACCGTAATTGGCCTTCAAGCTTTGTGAAAAACAGAAAGATACAGGCAAAATAAAAACACTCTGGCTCTAGACGTTTCACTATGAGGTTGATTTACTAAAGTAGTAAAGAATGCTCACTAAGTTTAGTGAATAGGGTGAAACTATACATATGTAAAAAAAAAAGAAAAAAAAAAAAAAGCGAAAATTTTTATTTTTTGCATATGATGGGAAGTGTATCCAACTCCTAACAACAAACTTTTAATTAACCACTTGAGCTCCGGAAGGTTTTACCCCCTTCCTGACCAGGCCATTTTTTTGTCATACAGCACTGCATTACTTTAACTGATAATTGCGCAGTCATGCTACACTGAACCCAAACACATTTTTTGTCCTTTTTTTAATAACAAATAGAGCTTTTTTTTGGTGGAATTTGATTATTTTTTGCGCTATAAACAAAAAGACTGATGTTTTTGAAAAAACGATAATGAAAAAAACGATCAATATGTATTCTGCTACATATTTTGGTTAAAAAAAATCCCAATAAGTGTACAGGGGGTCCCCTAGTTACAAACATCCAACTTACAAACAACTCCTACTTACAAACGGAGGGAGACAACAATAAGTGAGAGGAAATCTACCCCTAGGAAGGGAAATTCACTCCTGTAGGAGCTATTATGGGGAAAAGGTGTCTCCACTGATGCTTTATCACCAAGGCTTATTTCCACAACAACCCAAAATTTTCAAAATCCAATTGTCATTGGGACAGAAAGTGAGGTGAAATCTTCTGAACAGGAGCACACACAGCAAAACAAATGTTAGAGGGGTGTTAACCCTTCCCTATGTTATCCAATAAACTTAAAAATTGATTTTTTTTGGGTGGAGCTACACTTAAAAAATGTACCTGTTTTGACTTACAAACAGATTCAACTTAAGAAGAAACCTACAGTCCCTAACTTGTTTGTAACCCGGGGACCCCCTGTATATTTATTGGTCTCACAAACGTTATAGCGTCTACAAACTATGGTATTTTTTTTTTTTACTAGTAATGGCGGCAATCAGCGACTTATAGCAGGACTGCGATATTGCGGCAGACAAATCAGACTCCTGACACTTTGATACTTTTTGGGGACCAGTGACACTAATATAGTAAATCAGCGCTAAAAAATATGCACTGCCACTGTACTAATGACACTGGCTGGGAAGTGGTTAACATCAGGGGCGATCAAAGGGTTAACTATGTGCCTAGGTTGTGCTTACTCACTGTAAGGGAGGTGCTTTGACTAGGGGAAGGCAAAGATCTGTGTTCCTGTTTAGCAGAAACACAGAATCAGTTCCTTCCCTTCTGACCGAATGACAATCTGCCTGTGTAATCACTGGGTCCCGGCAGACATCGAGTCTGCAGTCTCCACTGCTGGGCTCCCGCTGTGTATAATCACAGCGGGAGCGTGTCACTGGTGGCACGCATGCATGCCCCAGACTCGACTGTGTCAGATCACATACTAGGTACGTGATCTGGTGCAGACCGGCCATCCTGCCACAGTAAGAGCCCTTTCACACAGGGGCGGTGCGGGCGTTAGCGGTAAAGCGCTGCTAGTTTTAGCGGTGCTCTACCGCTGTTATAGCGGCGCTTTTAGGCTGCTAGTGCTTTTAACCCCCGATAGCGGCAGTGGAAAGGTTTAATATCACTCATGTAGCAGTGCTGCCGAAGCGATTTGCAGGTGCTTTGGGCAGCGCTGCCCGTTAATTTCAAAGGGCAGGGGTGGTTTAGGAGCATTGTATACACCGCTCCCCCACCACCTCAAAGATGCTGCTTGCAGGGCTTTTTTTCCCATCCTGCAAGCGCACCGCCCCAGCATGAAAGCATTCAGGCTTTCACACTGGGGTGGCTTGAGAGATGCTTTTCAGGCGCTATTTTTAGCGCTAAAATGCCTGAAAAGCGCCTCATTGTGAAAGGGGTCTAAATGTAAATGTACGGTCCGCAACTGGTTAATTCTACCCTTATGGTCTGATAAATAAATCACTCAATGCGTTTCATTATATCTGTTCAATGAGTGCACAAAATACCTGTTGATCTGCCATCTTGTGTGCTAATAAATTCCTATGCTCTTTGGCCCGTGCTTCACTCGTATCAGTTTCCTTGTTCCTCTCTATGTTTGCAGAAGAAAAAGGAGGGGGGTGATGTTCTGTAGTCCTGTTCTAGGTTTGCAGCACTGGGATACAGTACAGTTATGAATGTTATCACCCTAGGATGGGAAGCATACTACTGGCAGGATCACATGATGATAAAAAATAAGCCTGAAAAATATATTATTATTGTATTATTATTAAAAAAATTATTTACTAAGATGGGATGAACTGCGTGAACATTTACTTTGCAAAATGAAAATTCTCCTTTCATTTACCAGTGTCAACCCCGGTGGCTCCAAAAATACATTCTACATCATTTCGATGTGTTCTTGTACGCTTTATATTATCTCTCTTTGAGGCTTCTATTTGACATAATACAGAATAAATTACTGTCATACAATGTGGCTCTTGTGGATGACTTTATACAAACATGACAGACTACATTATGTTGACAAGGCTCCCTTTCATGTGTGTCCATTTTTATTAAATAGGTACACAAATAGCCCGTGTGGGAGTTTAAAAAATTAACAGCCACCTACATGCAGAGAATAGTTATGACATGATGTACAGATGAAGGCATTCATAAAACTTAAGTTGAAGAAAAGACCTAATTACGCTGCACGCCGTGTCTTTCTCCCTAAGCAATCCGAGCGCTATGTACGCAACCAGCTCGCTGCAGATAATTATAGATCACTTTCCTATATAAATAAAGAAAATTCTTTCTTATTTCCACCGTCTGCTGTAGCTGAAAATATTAGCTGACATGTAACATCGTTATCTACAAAAATGATTCAAAACAAAGCCTTGTAAATTAATTCGTATAAACTGAAGGAATAGACTTCTGACTGAACCAACCTCTCCAAGAGAAATGATAGCTGGCCGCACATCCTCAGCACATAAAAATATTAGGGTTGTCCCAAGACCGATACTAGTATCTAGACATGTGCACAGCCAAAAAATGTGTTCATTTTCGTTTTCGTTTCATTAGTTTAATATTTTTTTCGTTTTTCAGGTCATTCGTTATGATCGCGATTCGTAAATTCGTTCATTCGTAAATTCGTAAATGCGTTCATTCATGCATTCGTAAATTCGAACATTCGTTCATTCGTACATTCGTACATTTTTACATTTGTACATTCGTAAATTCGTAAAATCGTACATTTGTAAATTAGAAAATTCGGAAATTTGTAAATTCGAAGTTTGAAAATCCAAAAACCCGAAGATTCACAAATCTGAAATAGTAACTAACTTTTAAATTATAGGTATTGTAATTTCCTTTCAAATTTGACTGTCAGTGAACGTAACAAATTCGAATTTATCCGAAGTTACGAATTATCCAAAACGAATGCTGCATCTAAACAAATGGAATGGAACAAATTAATAATAAAAATTAATAATAAAATGTTGTTATTATTATTATTGTTATTTATTATTATCAATTCATTACGTTTCATTACGTTTTTTCGGATCATTCATAACTTCGGATAAATTTGTATGTGTTACGTTCACCAACAGCCAAATTTGAAAGGAAATTACAATACCTATAATTTAAAAGTTACATGTAACTAATAGTTAAGTTATTATTAGTTAACTATTATTTCAGATTTCCGAATTTTTGTATTTACAAATTTACAAATTCACTAATTTACTAATGTACGAATGTACGAATATACATTCCTAAATTGCGAATGTACGAATGCCCAAATTTACGAATGTCCAATTTTATCGAACTTACGAATATTCGGAAAAAATTCGTTAATCGGGTTTTTCGTTAATTCGGATATTCCCGAATTAACGAATTTGTCGAAATTCGTTAAAAAACTAATTCGGAACGAAACGAATTGCACATGCCTACTAGTATCTGTATCAGTCCCGATACCGAGTATTTGCAGGAGTACTTGTACTTGTGCAAATGCTCCTGATGCCTGGTCCGATACCTGGACACTCAGGAACGATTGGTGCAGCGGCAGGGAAGTTATAATCACCAATCTCCCTGTGTGGCTTTCAATAAAGCAGCTGAAAACCGTGAAGGGGGAGGAGGAGAAGCACACAGGGAGATCGGTGATTATAACTTCCCCCGCCACCGCACCGATCATCCCTGAGTGTCCCCTGTATCCTTCTCCGGCTCCCCTCTGTGTCCTCCTCTGTGTTCCTCTGGGGCTCCTCCGGTCCTCCTCTGTCCTCCTTCAGTCCCCCTCTGTGTGCTCCTCTGATCCCCCCTGTCCTCCTCCAGTCCCCCTCTGTGTGCTCCTATGATCTCCCCCCTGTCCTCCTCCAGTCCCCCTCTGTGTGCTCCTATGATCTCCCCCCTGTCCTCCTCCAGTCCCCCTCTGTGTGCTCCTATGATCTCCCCCCTGTCCTCCTCCAGTCCCCCTCTGTGTGCTCCTATGATCTCCCCCCTGTCCTCCTCCAGTCCCCCTCTGTGTGCTCCTATGATCTCCCCCCTGTCCTCCTCCAGTCCCCCTCTGTGTGCTCCTATGATCTCCCCCCTGTCCTCCTCCAGTCCCCCTCTGTGTGCTCCTATGATCTCCCCCCCTGTCCTCCTCCAGTCCCCCTCTGTGTGCTCCTATGATCTCCCCCCTGTCCTCCTCCAGTCCACCTCTGTGTGCTCCTCCGATCTCCCCCCTGTCCTCCTCCAGTCCCCCTCTGTGTGCTCCTCCGATCTCCCCCCTGTCCTCCTCCAGTCCCCCTCTGTGCTCCTCCGATCCCCCCCTGTCCTCCTCCTGTCCCCCTCTGTGTGCTCCTCCGATCTCCCCCCTGTCCTCCTCCAGTCACCCTCTGTGCTCCTCCGATCTCCCCCCTGTCCTCCTCCAGTCCCCCTCTGTGTGCTCCTCGGATCCCCCCCTGTCCTCCTCCAGTCCCCCTCTGTGTGCTCCTCTGATCCCCCCCGTCCTCCTCCAGTCCCCCTCTGTGTGCTCCTATGATCTCCCCCCTGTCCTCCTCCAGTCCCCCTCTATATGCTCCTCCGATCTCCACCTTATCCTCCTCCAGTCCCCCTCTGTGTGCTCTTCCAATCTCCACCTTGTCTTCCTCTAGTTCCCCTGTATGTTCTCGTCCGGTCCCCCCCATCCTTCTCCGCCCCCCTGTCCCAGATCTTTCAGAATGGAGAGCAGAGGAAGGAGCCGGTAAATATGTAATTTACCGACTCCTTCCTTTTCTGAATACACAGTGATTACTGACTCTGTCCATTCATAACTGAGCAGAGTAAACTGTGTTTACGATGCTTCAGTTTATGAATGGAGAGGAGCCGCTGGCTCCTCTCCATTCATCTTCAGTGCAGCTGAGGCTGGGGACTGGGGAATCTCTAGCCTCAGTCCCTATCCATGTCTCAAAAGGGAGATGTCAGGGGTCTGTTTAGACCCCTGACATCTCACCAAGTGCCCCACCTCTACCACCCCAACAGGGTTGAATAACAAAAAAGGAAACATTGGAATAAGTAAATATTCTAAAGTAAAATTGTATAAAAAATAAACACTGACACTGACTGTCCACTCTCCCCCCCCCCCCCCCCCCCCCAAAAAAAAAGAAAGCATTGTAAGGAAAAAATTATATACTATATATATATATATATATATATATATATATATATATATATATATATATATATATATATATATATATATATATACACATTATAAAAGATAATAAAAAAAAAAATTGTAAAAAATGAAATTGTAAAAAAAATAAAAATAAAAAGCTACTGACAGAGTCTCATCAGTGCCACCTATCAGTGCCCATCAGTGCTGCATATTAGTGCCACTGTCGCATGACATTAATAAAAGTATCGGTAATTGGTATCGGTGAGTACTTGAAAAAAAGTATCGGTTCTTGTACTCGGTCTTAAAAAAGTGGTATCGGTTGCAGTTGCCATAATGACCTTTTTTTTCAGCCACAAGAGCCAATAGGAGCTAAAAATGACAGTCACTTGGCTGAAACATTGATTATTGAAAATAACATGCGTTATAGCTTAATGAATTGAGCCTATTGTTCTTTAACCACTTGCCTACCAGGGAAATTTACATTAAAATCAGCATTTTCTTGCTAGAAAATGACTTAGAACCTCCAAATATTTTATATTTGCTGAAAGCAGAAGCCCCCGAGAATAAAATGGTAGCTATTGCAATTTTTAATGCCTCACAATATTTGTGCAGCCGTTTATCAAATTTTCAGGATAAAATACACTTAAATCAATTTTAGTGCACACAAACACAAGACCCAATTTTTGGTAGAAGATATAATATGATGTTGTACCGAGTAAATAGATACCAAACATGTCAAGATTTAAAATTGCACTAAATTACAAATAAACCGGTTCACTTACAAACATAGGCGTACACATAGGGTGTGCCAAGTGTGCCCGGGCACAAACCCCTGATATTTCACCAAAGCCCCCTAACGGGGGTGCTATAAGATATGTACAATAAATTGATAAAATTGTAAAAAGCAATAAAAAATAAAATGATACAAACAGAAACTACTGACACCATCCACTGCCGTACTGGCACCAATCTCTGCCCTATTACTGACACCGTCCACTGCTCTACTGACACCATCAGTATATATATATATAAATAAATATATATATATATATATATATATATATATACATATATATATATATATATATATATACATATATATATATATATATATATATATATATATATACACACACATATGCATATGTGTTTGAGCTTTGAGGTGCACACCCTAATGCAATAGGCCGTGAACACCTAGGCCTACAAATGTACTGGAAGGTGGGCACTACACACATTGCTATCCGGCACTGTAAATTTTAAATAATAACAAAGACAGGGCAGGGCTACTCTGTCAAAAGATTTCAGCTGTAGTTAAACTATTAGATCGTAAGTTACACTTGCATAATAGTCTCTTCTGGTCCATGATTTAGCAGCATGGCCAGGACATGTGGCTGAGACTTTCTCGCTCTCTCTCCACTTCCTCCTTCCAGATTTTCAAAGTCAACAACCCAGGGACAGGAAGTGCATACATAATATATTTATAGGAACTTACAAATTCAGACAGTGAAGGGCAGCAGATCCCTACACTTGCTTTATAATTATGCTCCTAAATGTGTTTTTAAATAAATGTACCTGAATTGGACTTGGTATCAGCCTTGTGCAATATCCTACACAGCAGAGCTTAAAATGTTACTAAACCCACAAGAGTAAAATCAGTCCGTATATGCAGTGAAGCATGCTTGTTAAATTCACTATGGAACCTAAGGGGTTAATCCTCTGCATTGTGTAAAAAGGCTGTTTGATCCTGTCTTTTCTGATCCTCCCCTTCTTCCACAGTCCCCAATCTATCTCCTGATAGTACAGAGCCTTTGGGGCACTCTGCACATGCTCAGTTTGGTGTGTATTGCTAAAGAGTTGTTTTTTTTTTCTTGGGAGGGTGCATGTGATCAGCACAGGGCCAATCAGCACTGTCCAGACAGAGGGTCAGGGGTCCTACAGCCTCATAGGACAGTAAGGAGAATGAAAACTTCTCCTACAAGCTTTAACCAGACACGGATAGAAGTCACAAGACTGCTCTAACTGCTGATGAGAAAAGATATTTAGCAGTGAATTTTTTTCCGACAGATGTTGGCTCAAACTTGTCTTGCATACACACACAGTCACACAAATGTTGTTGGAAATTCCGAATGTCAAGAATGCGGTGACGTACAAGACGTACGACAAGCCGAGAAAAATTAAGTTCAATAGCCAGTGTGGCTCTTCTGCTTGATTCCGAGCATGCGTGGACTTTTGTGCGTCGGAATTGCCTACACACGCTTGGAATTTCCGACAAGTTTTGTTGTTGGAGAATTTGAGAATCTGCTCTCAAACATTTGTTGGTGGAAATTCCCTCAACAAATGTTCTATGAAGCATATATACTGTCAGACTTTCAGACAACAAGCTCACATCCAACATTTGTTGTTGGGAAATCCTATCATGTGTACGGGGCATTACACTGTAATGTGATTACTAAATGAACACCTGGACGTTATTTCAATGATCCTTGGTGTGCTGCAGCACCCACCTACCTTTTGCCCTTTTCAGGAACGTGTGCGATGGAATTATTATACACAGGCTGATGTGGGGAAACAGCCTATAGGAAGGGGCTTGAATGCTGTTGGCCGCCATTATCCCAGAGGAGAAATTGCGCTGGACCTCTGAGCCGTGAGCCGGCAGGGAGCAGAATAGGAAAGGAAGTGAGCATTGCAGAGAAAGCTGCTTTATTTATTTAAAATTATTATTATTTTAACCCCTTAAAGTGATACGAAAGGCTTGTTTTTTTTTTTGCTTAAAAATAACAAACATGGTATACTTACCTGCTCCGTGCAGTGGTTTTGCAGAGAGCAGCCTTGAGTCAATTGGAAAAGTTTAAACATTGCTGGTCTGCATGGTAAATAATTAAAATAAAAATTAATATTAATAACTAATAGGTAAAGCAAATCTTAACACCTGAACACAGTTTTGCAACTTTGACATGTGTTAGTAAAACTGTACATATCAACTACTTTGTATATCCAGGTGAATTATACCTTGTTTTTTTCAGAACAAATTAGGCTTTCATTTGGTAGTAAATAATAATGGATGGCTCCTGATTTTTTTTTTTTAAAGGAAATCTGGCATAATATTGCAAAAAAAAAAAAAATGTTTTTAAATGTGCCTTTAGTGTATAGATATAAAAACAAATTATAAATACCTTTTTTTTTTTTTTTTTTTTCTCTGTTTTTAACCTCCCTGGCGGTTTTCCTGAGTGTGGCTCGGGGTCAAATTTTAGCACCATTAGCGGTAACCCCCGAGCCACACTCGGGATTGCATTGCAGGATCCTGGTGCGGTGTTACTTACCTTGTCCCCAGGATCCTGCAATGTCCCCCCCTGTGTCCGCGGGCTTTGTCCTTCGCCCAAAGCCTCTTTGTGCCAGGCTCCGTTCCCTGCGAGCGTCATGACGCACGGGGTGGAGCCCAGTGGCAAATTCAAAAAAGTGAAAAATCATAACACATACTGTACACTGTAATCTTACAGATTACATTACTGTATGAAATTATTTCACATCCCTTTTGTCCCCAGTGCTTTGTCCAGTGCCCTGCATGCAGTTTTATATTATATATACTTTTCTTTCTGCCTGGAAACTGGAGATTGTCCATAGCAACCAAAAAGTGTCCCTTTATGTCAAAAGTGGTTTTAGACCAGCTAGAAAACAGCGATAATAAATTAGAATCACTAAATAATTTTTGATACATAAATTCAGAGTATTTCAAATAAACAATTGATGTAAAGATAGGCTGATTACAAAGCCATCTTGTTGGTTTCGCTAGTAAAATACTCTATCATTAAATTCAATTATATACAGTTATATTTTTATATGATACTCATGTACAAATGTTAGTATGATTACATAGTTACATAGTTAGTAAGGTTGAATAAAGACACCAGTCCATCCAGTTCAACCTGAGTGAGTACACCCTCACATCAGTCCCTACCCTTAAGGAGCCCACAATCCAAGGTCCCCAACTCACATTCATATACTAGGGCCAATTTTTGGACAGAAGCCAATTAACCTACCAGCATGTCTTTGGAGTGTGGGAGGAAACCGGAGTACCCGGAGGAAACCCACGCAGGCATAGGGAGAACATGCAAACTCCAGGCAGGTAGTGTCGTGGTTGGGATTCGAACCAGCGACCCTTTTTACTGCTAGGTGAGAGTGCTACCCACTACACCACTGTGCCACCCGGATTGGACAAATGCTATATTTTAACATCAATAAAAGCTTATTGTTTAAAAAAATAAATTAGAATCACTTGCAGTTTTGAGCGATAGTGATTTGTGGAGAATTTAATTTTATTATTAATATATTATTATTTTTTATAATTATTTATAGTTATTTATTATATTATAATTTATGATTTTGTGTTTCAAACTTCATCATACCTGGGATATCTACTAGACTCTTGTTTGGACAGATTTAAGTGTGTTATTGCTAAGAATTACAGGCCTACAATAAAAAACGCCAAATTTCTATGCAAAATAATTGTACCGATTTGAGATGCAAAAATCTGACGTAATTATACCGCCAGGGAGGTTACATAAATGATCCCATTCCCTCTGTTCTCAGTTGCATAAGAGCTGGGGGAGGAGAAGCAGCAGCACACTGACCTCCCCAGTGAATGGCTGTGCAGGGGAGGCGTATCGGGACAAGTCTGATCATTGGAGGAGAGCAGGCTGAGTTACCAGCATAGCTAGAGAACTGACCACAGTGTGTTCTTCTGCTTAGGGTGGTCAGTTTTTAATAAGAAAGCAGAGGAACTGGCAGGAACACCAGGGATTTCACACAAAGGAAGCAATACAAAGAACAGGATACTTTTTCCTACAAGTACATGGTCAGGCAGGCATATATCAGGAATATGAAATGCTGGGGTAACAAACACTTTAAGTATAGACAGCTATTGTATTTTACTTAGCAGTGCATTTCCCCAAGCTGCTTTTATAATTATAGAAACTCCTGTTTAACAGGCTTGTTATTAGTGCTGAAGTGATTAACACTACAGAATATATAACACCATGTCAGCATCTTAAATGTATGAGTCTGGCACACACAAATGATTTTTTTCCCAACTAAGTAGATTTTTATTGAGCCTGGGTCTAGACACTTCTGACTTCTGTCACCGGCGTTATTAATGTGTGCGGAGGGATCATGGCAGGGTGTGAATTAGGCAGCCGCGTGGTGGCAGGTGATATTGCTTCTGACAGCCATGTTACAATGTGTTACAGCTCTGGGGCACATGAGTGTCTCTCTTACCCAATGTGTCACTCAACTCGTGATACGGATTTAAGGTATGTAATCAAATTAATGTACAGCACAGCGAATGGCAATGGATGTTTCCTGTGCTACTCAGTGACTAATAATAAAGGGATCCATCATTGGGGTGAGAAGGAGTCAGAAAGCTTTGGTGATGGAGAGCCATTCCTACTGCTTATTAGATGATTATTATTATTATTAGTAAGCCCTTGCTGTTGGGGGGAGGCAGAACTTCAACCGCTTCAGCCCCGAAAGATTTTACCCCCTTCCTGACCAGAGCACTTTTTGCGATACGGCCCTGCATCGCTTTAACTGACAATTGCGCGGTCGTGCGAAGCTGCACCCAAACAAAATTGACGTGTTTTTTTTCCCCACAAATAGAGCTTTCCTTTGGTGGTATTTTATCACCTCTGCGGTTTTTATTTTTTGTGCTATGAACAAAAAAAGTGCGACAATTTTGAAAAAGAAAAAAGCAATATTTATTACTTTTTGCTATAATAAATATCCCTAAAAATATATAAAAAAAACGTTTTTTTTCCTCAGTTTAGGCCGAAATGTATTCTTCTACATATTTTTGGTAAAAAAAATTGCAATAAGCGTATATTGATTGGTTTGCGCAAAAGTTATAGCGTCTACAAAATAGGGGATAGATTTATGGCATTTTTTATTATTAATTTTTTTATTAGTAATGGCAGCGATCTGCGATTTTTATCGTGACTGCGACATTATGGCGGACACATCAGACACTTTTGACACTATTTTGGGACCATTGTCATTTATACAGCGATCAGTGCTATAAAAATGCACTGATTACTGTGTAAATGACACTGGCAGGGAAGGGGTTAACCACTAGGGGGCGATCAAGGGGTTAAGTGTGTCCTAGGGAGAGATTCTAACTGTAGGGGGGATGGGCTACCTAGGACATGACAGCGATCACTGCTCCCGATGACAGGGAGCGGTGATCTCTGTCATGACACAAGGCAGAACGGGGAAATGCCTTGTTTACATAGGCACTTCCTTGTTCTGCGGCTCTGTGACACGATCGCCGGGAGAACGGCGGACATCGAGTGTACCGGTCCCGTGGGCCGCCAATTAAAAGGGACATACAGGTACGCCCATTTGCCCACCGCTGCCATTGTGCCAACGTATATCGGCGTGCATCGGTCGGCAAGTGGTTAAACAGGCCATGACGTCGCAGGCCAGTGGGATTAGCATTTGTGATTGGCTTCACAGAGATATTGTCATTTGGAATAAATCCTACTGGTTCCTGATCACTGGCAGTTGACAAAAGTCAAAGTGCAAAATTTACTAGACATGACAAAAAAAATGTTTAGTTTTGTTTCTATTCGTTAATCTAGTTATTTTCTTTCGTTAAATTTGGTTGATTCATTTAATTCGTATTCGGGATTCGTATTAAAAATTCAAATTTTTTACATTTTCTTCTAATTTACCATTTTTTTTTTTTTCGATTCAGAACGTTCGAATTGATACATTTCAAATATGTCAAATTGAAAACTTTAGTTTTTGTTTTTTTTTTCTATTTCAATGTGGCAAAGGGAACAAACAAAAGAAAAATCTTCATCAAATGATTACAATGGCTCTTTAAATCACCTTTGGCTTAACTAAAACAGCATTATTTCGAAATGGTACTCTAATGACACACATGGGTTGATTTACTAAAAGCAAATAGACGGTGCACTTTGCATATGCAATTGCTCCAGAGCTCAGTAAATGAGGAAGAACTCTGCTGACTTCCATAATCCAATCATGTGCAAGCAAAAATGCTGTTTTTTTTATTTTCCTTGCATGTGATTGGCTGTTCTTTGCAAAGTGAAGCTTTACCTCATTTATTAAAAATCTGGAGCAACTGCACTTTGGGAAGTGCACAGTCTATTTGCCTTTAGAAAATCAACCCCACAGTGTTTTATTTCAGCAATATGCGTACAGTTAAAATTCGACTGAAGTTCGATGTAAAATTTGTTTCGATTCGTTTCGTTATTCGGAGCATTCAGTAAAATTAGTTTATATTGTAATTCGGATATATCTGAATCTCCGAATAACGAAAATTTGTCCGAAACAAACCGCACATGTGTAGAATTTACACAGGATCTCTCAGATCTCAAAAGTAGGTGGCGGAAAGCTCAAGTAACATTACTGAGGAGAACTCTGAGAGCTGATTGGAGGGAAGGGACACCCCCCCCCCCCCCCTTCACAAAGCACACAAGAACAGAGCTGAGGCTGTCAATCACAAGCTGTGCTCTCCCCTATCACCATTTTTCTCTTGGTGTCAGGAAAACTCATCAGAAGGCACTCTCCAGATAGTAAGCAATTGAGCTGCAAGTTTGAAAATGACTTGCTAAGCTGTTGCTAGACTTGCCAGGCTTTACAAGTTTGTTGCACAATTGCAGTCCGCATTGCATGACTGCAGATCAACTTTCTTTGCAAACATTCTGCAAGTCTGCTGCAAGTTTTATTTCGTGCAATATTCATCCCACCACAAGGGGCACTGTGACTTGCAGAGCTCTTGCTGTAAACTCACCACTACAATGCTGCTATTGCTAGAGACTTGCCATGCAAATTTGCTACAAATTGTAAAAGTGTCCACTAGAACTTGTGCTTCAAGTGCTCTGCAAGTGTACAACTTGCCATTGAAAGTGTGCAGCAAGTTAACAAGACTTAAGCCTCTTTTACACGATCGGATTGTTGGCCAACAAAACCGTGGAATTTTATCCGAAGGGCGTTGGCCCAAACTTGTCTTATAATAATAATGGTGTTGTGGTAACTTGCCCAAATAAAAAAAAAGCATAATAATATTATTCTTGATATCACTAGAAAAAAAAAGCCTTTGAAAATTTGTTTGCAATAACTCCATCAGTATCACCAGCAAAGCAGCTTCATTATTATCACATTAAAGAAGAAGAGAATTGTGCGCTGCATTTCGAGATTTCATAATTTGCCACGTCACGAATGGTAATTCTCCATTACGAACGCTAGTTTACAAGACCGACCACTTCTGGCTCGTCCTTGTATCCGAGCATGCGTGTTTGAACTTTGGACTTTTGTCCGACGGACTTGTGTGCACACGCTCGGAAAATCCAACAACAGACATTTGTCTGCTGAAAATTTTAAATCCTGCCATCCAACATTTGTCCGTGGAAAGTCCGACAACAATTGTCCAATGGAGAATACACACAGTTGGATTTACCGCCAACAGCCTGTCATCGAACATTTCCCATCGGAAAGTCTGATCGTATGTACGAGGCTTGACAATTCAACACTACCACAAATTTGTGATAAGTAATCCTTGCTATCTGGGTCATGCTTATAGCAGAAGAAAGACGCAACATACAGAAATGACACTTAAAGTGGTTCTAAAGGCTCAAGGCTTTTTACATAGAATGTATGAAGGTAAAAAAAAACCTTCTCTGTGCAGCAGCCCCCTCTAATACTTACCTGAGCCCCATTGCGATCCAGCGGACTCTCAGGGGACTCTCCCTCCTCATTGGCTAAGACAGCAGTGGGCGCCAATGCTTTCCGCTTCTGTCAATCACAGCCAGTGAGCCAATGAGGAGAGAGAGAGGGCGTAGGGCCGAGCTGCGGCTCTGTGTATGAATGGACACACTTGGTGCTTGGGTGTCCCCATTGCAAGCACCGGCGGGGGACCTGAGAAGAGGAGGAACGGGGCTGCTCTGTGTAAACCACTGTACAATCACAAGTATAATAAGTGTGTACTGTGGGATCATATTGTACCATGAAAGTCCTCTTATGCCTCATATAAATTTGCCATATTCTATCACATGTATAATATGTTCGTTTTTTTGCCTGTAATATCACTTTAAGATAGCCATAGATGGAGTGATTTTCTTTCCTGCAACCACGGCTTGATAGACGCTCAATTCCCCCATCAACACAGTCAGTGTTGATGGGGGAATCGCTTTTGCAGAGCAATTGTCGGAGGGGCGGGGGAGCTGTCCCCACCAGGAGAACACAGCAATTACTGCTAGCGGCTATAATAGGCACTAGCAAAAATTACATGTAAAATCCGACAGGCTGGTTGTACCCAAGTTTGATTAATCAACTTGGGTACATTCAGTCTGCCCATGCATGGTTTGACTCTCAGCTGGTCCCTGCTGAACCGGCCAAAATTCAAACCGTCTATGGCCAGCTTTAGTGTTCTGGATTGAGACAAGTACAAACTATAGAGGGATATGCTTTGTTCATATTTCATTTCCGAAGTTTACAACCACTTTAAAGCCTGTCTAAACCCAAGAACAAAAATGTAATATATTGTATTGCAGCTTACCAGTTCTTGTGGTAGCAGCATTAGTTTTTTCAGACCAAGTAGAATTTCAGTACGTACAGAAAATATCTGTTGATTAGGAATGCAATGTCCTTGAAAAACAGTATACACTGCAAAGCTTTGGGAAACACTGTTTATTCAAGGGCCTATTTACACCAAATAGTCTGTGTGTGGTTCTGTATGCATGTTTGCAGACATTAGTAGTGCATTTATGGAACATTTGCAGTGCGTTTTTTCAAATTACTTTATTCTTTTTTTACTTTATAATTTATTATGTATTATTACATGTTTTATTGAACTGCAGTACCGGCAAAAAATTGCAGCATGCTGTAGCTGAATTTTTGAGTGTTAATGGAGTGTTTTATGCTTAAATATCCATGCAGAAGTTAAAGTTAAGCTCCAGTCAGATATTAAAAATACCAACAAATGAAGCCATGTAATTATAAAGACCAACAATAGTAAGAAACCAAAGATAATCTAGTATCGCATCCCAAAATGCAGCAAAAGAAAAAAATTGTCGAAAAGGTAGAGACTTTAATGGTAAACTACCGCTCATAAAAATACACATATACAGTATATCAATAAAATCCAAAACTTTATTGGTATCACATCAACTCAGCATAGACTGATTATTTGAATAAACATAAATAACTATAAAAACAACTCACATAAAAAAATAAAATATAGAATTAAAAAAAAACAAAAAAACAACGCACATAATAGATATGATCACACCCCTTATATATTTCGCCCCATCCACAGTAGACATATCAGTTCCTATACACTTAATCCGGAAAGGGCTACACAAATACCTCCCACCAGATGTATACCAGTCTGTTTTGTCATATGGCATAAAGAGCAGAGAATACAGTTGTAAACTGCGGAGGGGCTACGCGTTTCGCAGATGTGCTTCCTCAGGAGAGGGTGTTTAGAAAGATGCAGATAAAACTTTGATGTAAATGTAGGTGACAGCCGCCACCAGGAAGCAGTGGAAAGAGAGGGCGGACAAGAAAGAAACAAGGGGCTTTCAATCCCCAAAGCACCTCGTAAGGGTGGACCCACTAACTCATCCCGTCTAATCGTAGACTTGAGGAAAAAGAAAGGAGAAAGATATTCCACCAGTCCTCAGCCAGGGCCCTTGGTGGTGATCATGGGGGTAGAAGTGGTATGACAGCCACCAAGCCTCACACCACCAAGACCAATGCATTGGTCTTGGCAGTGTGCAGCTCGGTGGCTGTTATATTTTAGTTTTGTACATATCTATGATGCGCATTGATTTTAAGGTTCTTCATGTGTATTGCTTATAAAATATCAGTGTCACAGATCAGCTGCGGAGCTGATCTGTGTCTCACCTTTACTGCTGTAGGCCGGCTGGCACCTGTTGTTCCACTAGCTTGTGTTCAGCTCTGCTGCACTCTGCAGCTATGGGTGTCGCCGCCCTCACCTGTTGCTTAATATATGATTCCTTCCAGCCCCTCATGTGCTTCTCTATTTAAATCCCTCTCTAACCAGTTCTGGTTGCTTGAGCAACCTTTTTTTTTTTTGAGCCCCCTTCGTGTAACCTGCCTTAACCTGACCTCTCGTGAACTAATCTCTTGTGTACCAACTAGGCTTGTTCTGATTACGTTGTCTGCAGCCCACCCTGACCTTGGCTCGCCATCCGGCTCTCCTTTGCTTCATCCATCCATCCTTTTCTGACAGTGTCTTCTGGTACTTCCCTAGCGAGCAGGGTGAACCCGGGGGTCTTGACCTGGGGTCAGCATGCAACTAAGCCCAAACACTCGTGAGGGGGTCCCTGGCAGAATACCGACTGGCCCGTAGACTCCACACCCTGGGGGATCCCGTGTCACCTACTCGCCTGTGGGCTCACTGTAAGTAGTACCGTGACAATCAGTTTATGCTAGGTTGACTTGATACAAATACAGGAAAAATATGGGTGGCCTCTAGGAGCAGGGTCAATGAGTATGTGTGTTAAAACAAAAGTTGTACCATCATCCAAGATTTAGTGAGATAAGGGGTTTGGGTGCCTGATCCCCAGCCAGGGCTCATCAAGGAGAGAGAGGGAAGCAGGTGGACTATCTTGGTACAATACAAAAAGAGATACAATGGAGTATATAAACACTCATATACAATTTAGAAACGTTTATTAATACATAATACATGACAAAGAAAGTCAGTAGTAAATTAAAAACATAGAACATAGGTGACTTGGTCATGGACAGTGTTTCAACTAGTTTCGCGGACTAGGCCGCTTTATCAGGAAAAACATCTGCAATTTAATAGACACAAGATCAATGACAATATAGTCAGATGATATTTTAAACATACAGTATATATATATATATATAGTAAAATTCAGCAAGTCACCTATGTTTTTAATTTATTACTGACTTTCTTTTCATGTATTATGTATTAATAAACTTTTCTAAATTGTATATGAGTGTTTATATACTCCATTGTATCTCTTTTTGTATTGTACCAAGATAGTCCACTTGCTTCCCTCTCTCTCCTTGGTGAGCCCTGGCTGGGGACCAGGCTCCCAAACCCCTTATCTAATTTGATACAAATACAGTTTTGATTTTTGTTAATATATGTGTGAATTTATTTTCACCATTAAAGTCCCCTTGTCTTTTTGGCTGCCAATTTTTTATTTTGCTACATGTAATTATAAAGACAAATATTACTGATTAAAAGAGTTTTAAATGCAACCTATGTGTGTTTAGGGCCTGCGATGCGGGAACCCGGCGGCAGTTCACAATGCCCTATGCGAACTGCTAGGAGCTGTTTATTAAAAGTTAATGACACCCCTAAATCAGTCCGCATATTGCAGTGCGAACTGCAAACTCGGACAGGAATCGGATGGCATGGGTGTGCACACCCATGCCATCCGATTCTGCTGCGGACCAAAAGAAGAGTCGAGTTTGGTCTGAATGCAATGCAAATTCAGCCATACAATCTGTATGGCTGAATTTGCATCGCACGGACATCGCATGTATGGTGTGAATCACATGCGATCTCGTAGCAGTGTGAACTGGCCCTAATACTTTAAAGTAGAACTAAAGGCAAAACTTTTTTTAAGAAAGAGTAAAGCAGCCTTAGAACCCTTGTCACTTTTTTTCCATTTTGGACATTTCCCTTCACTTCACTGCCAAAACAGAAAGTGAGCAGAAATTTCTCCAAAGTGAAGAAATCCTGGGGTGTCACCAGGGTCACCAGAACTAGTGTCCCATTGGATGATTTTCCCACTATTACCCGTTCTGGTGTTTACCCAAAATTTGGAATTTTTTTTACTTGATACACTATATTGTCAAAAGTATTGTGACACCTTCCTTTACAAGCACATGAACTTTAATGGAATCCCAGTCTTAGTCCGTAGGGTTCAATATTGAGTTGGCCCACTCTTTGCAGCTATAACAGCTTCAAATCTTCTGGAAAGGCTGTCCACAAGGTTTAGGAGTGTGTCTATGGGAATGTTTGACCATTCTTCCAGAAGTGCATTTGTGAGGTCAGGCACTAAAAGTGGACGAGAAGGCCGGGCTCACAGTATCGACTCTAATTCATCCCATTGATGTTCTATTGGGTTGAGGTCAGGACTCTGGTCAGGCAAGTCAAGTTCCTCCACCCCAAACTAGCTCATCCATGTCTTTATGCACCTTGCTTTGTGCACTGGTCCAAATCATTTGGTGGAGGGGGGAATTATGGTGTGGGGTTGTTTTTTAGGGGGTGGGCTTGGCCCCTTAGTTCCAGTGAAGGGAACTCTTAAGGCGTCATCATACCAAGACATTTTGGACAATTTCATGCTCCCAACTTTGTGGGAACAGTTTGGGGATGGCCCCTTCCTGTTCTAACATGACTGCACACCAGTGCACAAAGCAAGGTCCATAAAAACATGGATGAGTGTGTTTGGGGTTGAGGAACGTGACTGGCCTGCACAGAGTTCTAACCTCAACGCGATAGAACACTTTTGGGATGAATTAAATCAGAGCCAGGCCTTCTCGTCCAACTTCAGTGCCTGACCTCACAAATGCACTTCTGGAAGAATGGTCCAACATTCCCATAGACACACTCCTAAACCTTGTGGACAACCTTCTCAGAAGAGTTGAAACAGTTATAGCTGCAAAGGGTGAGCCAACTCAATATTGAACCCTATGGACTAAGACTGGGATGCCATTAAAGCTCATGTGCGTGTAAAGGTAGGTGTCCCAAAACTTTTGTCAATATAGTGTATGAAAAAAAGAGAGAAGGTGAATATTCCTAACGGGGGCACAGACAGTGATAAAACCTGGCAGGTGTTCTAATCCCTCTCCAATCTATCCAACATTTTAAAAAAAAAAGGTTTTGCCTTTAGTTATACATTAATGCAGCTTGATTTCAGACTTTTGTAATCCCCTGTTTCTGCCGCATTCAGATTTGGAGAGAAAGGGGCATCACACTGAGACAACCAGGTGTCCTGCATTCACATCTGCAAACAGGGAACCTGCTTACAAGAAGAGAGAGCAGAATGATGACCTCGTCCGTCTACTGCTGCTCCTTTACAGTCCGATCACAGGCTGGAGGCAGGAAGATGACCCTGCTGCGTTGCTTAGGTGCAGCAGAGAAAAGTCAGGCCACTGGGCTGATTGTGCTATCAGGGTGGTATAAATCTTACAACTGAATGTACAAATCCTTTGACAGGAAAGACAATTACCAGATAAGTATTTCATCCGTGTATTGCGCTGTTTTCTTGGCGTTTGGCGTAAAACTAGAATTCTGCAAGGAATATTCCAGAATATATCTGTCACTGGCCCTTATAAGCACACAGTTCTATCGTTCACTTTATTCTCGGCTGCTAAATGAATTATTCATGGGTTTACTTTACATATTGTTTAATTTACCATTATGTGTTGGTACACTGGTGCTTTGTGCAATGTGTCTTGACTGACACTTCACTGAAGATGCCGGTGGAATTCCCCCACTCTTCTTTAAAGCAGAGATGAATTCCAGCAAAGGTTGTCATGTATGTCAAAAAATAGCAGCTTCTCTCTTTACACAGCACTGTCAGATAGTCTCAAGACATGAATTATGCTGGCCATAGATTACCCATCACACAATAGGACTAGGAGTTGAGCCAATGCTTTTAGTTAGTTTTTGTATAGGTTAAGTATAGCAATACAACACATCTCAACTGTCTATTTTTTTTCTTTTTGCTGGCTTGAAAAGACTCTTGGAAACAATTGTATATACTATGAGAATGGAATCTATGTATTCTATTGTAAAAGAATAAAAAAAAAAGCTCAGCCAGAAGATAGAAGGCCTGACCCTGGACTACCACATGTGACACTTCATGTCTGGGAAGAAAAATAAGTTCAGTGGACCAGTATAGGACTCGATCCCTTAATGCAAAAACGGACTTTTTGTCTTTCAACCCTTAACCTCCCTGGCGGTATTCCTGAGTTTGGCTCGGGGTTAAATTTCAGTACCATTAGCGGTAACCCTTAGCCACACTCGGGATAGCATTGCAGAATCCTAGTGCAGTATACTTACCTTGTCCCCAGGATCCTGCGATGTCCCCCCCGCTGTGCCTGCTGTGCCCTCCGCCCTGATGTCCTGTGTGCCAGGCTCCGTTCCCTGCGAGCGTCGCAATGCATGGAGGCGGAGCCCAGCGGCAAATTCAAAAAGTACAAAATTCCAAATACATACAGTACACTGTAATCTTACAGATTACATTACTGTATGACATCATTTCACATCCCTTTTGTCTCTAGTGCATTGTCCAGTGCCCTGCATGCAGTTTTATATTACAGTGGCTTGCGAAAGTATTCGGCCCCCTTGAACTTTTCAACCTTTTGCCACATTTCAGGCTTCAAACATAAAGATATAAAATTTTAATTTTTTGTGAAGAATCACCAACAAGTGGGACACAATTGTGAAGTGGAACGAAATATATTGGATATTTTAAACTTTTTTAGCAATTAAAAAACTGAAAAGTGGTGCGTGCAAAATTATTCGGCCCCTTTACTTTCAGTGCAGTAAACTCACTCCAGAAGTTCAGCGAGGATCTCTGAATGATCCAATGTTGTCCTAAATGACTGATGGTGATAAATAGAATCCACCTGTGTGTAATCAAGTCTCTGTATAAATGCACCTGCTCTGTGATAGTCTCGGGGTTCTGTTGAAAGCGCAGAGAGCATCATGAAGACCAAGGAACACACCAGGCAGGTCCGTAATACTGTTGTGGAGAAGTTTAAAGCTGGATTTGGATACAAAAAGATTTCCCAAGCTTTAAACATCCCAAGGAGCACTGTGCAAGCAATCATTTTGAAATGGAAGGAGTATCAGACCACTGCAAATCTACCAAGACCTGGCTGTCCCTCTAAACTTTCAGCTCAGACAAGGAGAAGACTGATCAGAGATGCAGCCAAGAGGCCCATGATCACTCTGGATGAACTGCAGAGAACTACAGCTGAGGTGGGAGAGTCTGTCCATAGGACAACAATCAGTCGTACACAGCACAAATCTGGTCTTTATGGAAGAGTGGCAAGAAGAAAGCCATTTCTCAAACATATCCATAAAAAGTCTCATCTAAAGTTTGCCACAAGCCACCTGGGAGACACACCAAACATGTGGAAGAAGGTGCTCTGGTCCGATGAAACCAAAATCGAACTTTTTGGCCACAATGCAAAACGATATGTTTGGCGTAAAAGCAACACAGCTCATCACACTCAACACACCATCCCCACTGTCAAACATGGTGGTGGCAGCATCATGGTTTGGGCCTGCTTTTCTTCAGCAGGGACAGGGAAGATGGTTAAAATTGAGGGGAAGATGGATGCAGCCAAATACAGGACCATTCTGGATGAAAACCTGTTGAAGTCTGCAAAAGACCAGAAACTGGGACGGAGATTTATCTTCCAACAAGACAATGATCCCAAACATACAGCAAAATCTACAAAGGAATGGTTCACAAATAAACGTATACAGGTTTTAGAATGGCCAAGTCAAAGTCCAGACCTGAATCCAATCGAGAATCTGTGGAAAGAGCTGAAAACTGCTGTTCACAAACGCAATCCATCCAACCTCACTGAGCTCGAGCTGTTTTGCAAGGAAGAATGGGCAAGAATTTCAGTCTTTCAGTTTCAGATGTGCAAAACTGATAGAGACATACCCCAAGCGACTTGCAGCTGTAATGGCAGCAAAAGGTGGCTCTACAAAGTATTAACGCAAGGGGGCCGAATAATTTTGCACGCCCCACTTTTCATTTTTTTATTAGTTAAAAAAGTTTCAAAAATCCTAAAGATTTCGTTCCACTTCACAATTGTGTCCCACTTGTTGGTGATTCTTCACAAAAAATAAAAATTTTATATCTTTATGTCTTTATGTTTGAAGCCTGAAATGTGGCAAAAAGTTGAAAAGTTCAAGGGGGCCGAATACTTTCGCAAGCCACTGTATATATGCTGTTCTTTCTGCCAGGAAACTTGCCCATGGCAACCAAAAAGTGTCCCTTTACGTCAAAAGTTTATTTGTGACCAGCTAGAAAACACCGATAGTAAATTAGAACACTTGCAGAATTGAGCGATAGTGAATCGTGGGGAAATGAATTTTATTATTATATTATTATTTTTTATAATTATTTATAGCTATTTATTATATTATAATTTATGATTTAGTGTTTCAAACTTTATCATACCCCGAATGTCTACTAGACTCTTGTTTGGACAGATTTAAGTGTTTTATTATTAAGAATTACAGGCTTAAAATATAAAACGTCAAATTTCTATGCAAAACAATGTACCGCTTTGAGACGCAAAAATCTGACATAATCATACCGCCAGGGAGGTTAAGAGCTTTACTAAGCTCTTGATGAACTTTGGAAGACTCCATTGTGCTTCTTTGTATTTTCTTTAATTCTTCCTGACAATGGCTGCCATGCTTAGGCAACTATTCAGGAGCAATTATGTCAGCAGGCACCCTGTATATAAAGCAGTTCAAGAACACAGCAATCTCTATTATTTGAATGCACTGGTGCAGGTCACTTTCTCCGTGGGCCATCATCATTTACAGTCACAATGCTCTGGTAGCTGCTGTCACTCTGGGGTTGAGTTACTTAGGGCAATCATGCTTTTCACCTTGCAAGGGAAATTCTACTTTGCAAGGGAATTGTCCCCGGAGCTTTGAGAGGTGAAGCTCTGCTGACTTCCATCATAATCATGTGCAAGAAAACAAGCAAGCTTGCTTTTTAATTGCACGTGATTGGGTATTCTTTGCAAAGTGAAGCTTCTTCTCATTTACTAAGCTCTGGAGCAACTGCACTTTGCAAATTGAAACATTGGTGTTTATTTACTAAAGCCAAATCCAGTTTGCACTACATGTGCACTTGGAATTACAGTTACTGTAAATCCGAGGGGGACATGCAAGGAAAATAAAAAAACAGCATTTTTGCTTGCACATGATTGGATGATAAAATCAGCAGAACTTCCCCTCATTTCAGAGTTTCCCTCAGATCTACAGCAACTGCACTTACAAGTGCACTTGTAGTGCAAAGTGGATTTGCCTTTAGTAAATCAACACCCATTGCCACATTTACTAAGCTTTCAGGCAAATTCCTTGCAAAGTGAACAGCCTTTTTGGCTTTAGTAAATCAATTCCTTTGTGCCATAGGGGTTGATTTTCTAAAGGCAAATAGACTGTGCACTGTGCAAAGTGCAGATGCACTCTGCAAGTGCAGTTGGTCCAGGCATTTTTGCATGCACATGATTGGATGATGGAAGTCAGCCAAGCTTCAGTTCATTTACTAAGCTCTGGAGCAACTGCACTTGCATGGCAAAGCACCAGGTTCACTTAAAGTGGAGTTCCACCCACTTTCACAACTCTTCAGCATCCCTCACTAAACTGTGCACTGTAAACAAATTGGATATTTTTTTATTTTTTTTCTCAGCACCTACTATATATCTGCTGTGTTCATTTTTCACTTCCTCCTCCCTGGCCGCGGCCCATCGCATCATTTCCTGTTTGCAATGCCTTCTGGGAAGGAGCGGCAACTTCCTCTGAAACTGCCGTTGCTATGGAAACCTGACCTGAAACCTATTACACTGCTTGTACTGCACTGAGCATGTGGGGCAGCAACTTCCTCTGAAACTGCCGTTGCTATGGAAACCTGACCTGAAACCTATTACACTGCTTGTGCTGCACTGAGCATGTGCGAGATCTGCAAGGATGAGATCCAGGAAGAAATACAGTCTGGCTTCAGATGCCCACACTTAAGATGGCCACGGCCTGCTGTAAGTTTATAAAATAACAAACTACTGCTATAAACTAACAAAACAGACCTTAGTTTACCGACTAACTTTAATAGAATACATTAAGCTTGTGTATTATGGGGGTATTTTTATTTAAAAAGTATAATTTTGGCCGGAACACCACTTTAAGAAGAAACTTAACCCATCGATTTATGGGTTTCTCAAAACAGTTACATTCAAGGCATGCCGTGAATGATAACTGTCACAGTTGTTTGTGCTCTCTACCATACAGGCAAGCCATCAAATAACCGTTGCCCTAACTGATCACATATGCAACACCATGGCAACTGTAGATTAAACTAAGGCTAATATGGTACCTTCCTTGTCTGTAAAGGAGAGTAGGATTAAGTTCCAATTTAACTTGAAACCTATGAATGAACGGTTTTCCTAGGTAAAATATCCACCCTATACTAGGTTAACCCCCACTGCGCCTTGGAAAGTCAACCTCGATGATAATAATTACCAGGTTGATAGCACCTACCTACAGCTGCCACTTAGTGTATACAAAACAATAGAAAAATAGATTTAAATCTGTGACGTGTGATAAGTGCAATGCACCCCACGTGAAGAATTAAACCGTGGCGCTATCTCTAAAGCTTTTCCCACCTCTTGTGGTGAAATATCTAATCTAGTGAACACCCATTTACTGGTGTATATCTACATATGAAAATAAAAATAAATATATATATGTGTGCAATATATATATAGTAATAACACTCTATTGATAAAACCACATAATAATAAAACACCAAATAAACAGTACATAAAGTGACTTAGTGCCAATACTGCTCAGATGTTAGTATGCATCAGTCCCCATGCAGTGACTACATAAGGGCTGTGCATGCCATCACAGTTAATAACAATCTATAAGTGTCACACCATGCCTATGTAACTACAATAATAAAGTAATATAAATATAAAGGCTGTGGAAAACACACATATGTGCAAAGTGTCCGTGATCGTGATCAAAACAACTTTAAATGTGCAACAGCAAGTCCCTCTATTTCAGGAGTGTAAGTTCTTCTACCAAATTCTTCCACCACACCTCTGTGTTCAGTGACTACTCTCCCAATGGACAGCCACTCACCAGCTTCTCATGCCTCCACTTTCGTATGAGGCTATAAGGCATAGATGTCTGCAGCTACTGGCAAGGATTAAACCATTTCCATCCGGAGGATTGTTCCATATGAAAATTAGAAAAAACTCCCAATAGTGTGATAACGTAAAACACTTTAATAATTCACACTGCAAAGTATACTCCAACAGTTCCACTCACATTGTGTATAAAATAAAACTCCACAGCAATCTGTCTGATGCAATATTATCAAAGCAGCTTAGATCAACCTTCTAGGGGGTGTGCGGTCACGGCGGACCCTTTAATAGCCGGCGTCTAAGAAGTCTCTCTCACCCTCTCCCCGCCACGTGGCCGAGTGAAGGATAACACCACGTACAGGTGACAGGAAGAAGCGAGCTGTACGGTTTACCGAGCGGGGGAGACGGTTGGCCCATCTAGCAAGCAGGCGGGGAGAGGGTAAGAGAGACTTCTTAGACGCCGGCTATTAAAGGGTCCGCCGTGACCGCACACCCCCTAGAATGTTGATCTAAGCTGCTTTGATAATATTGCATCAGACAGATTGCTGTGGAGTTTTATTTTATACACAATGTGAGTGGAACTGTTGGAGTGTACTTTGCAGTGTGAATTATTAGTGTTTTACGTTATCACACTATTGGGAGTTTTTTCTAATTTTCATATGGAACGATCCTGCGGATGGAAATGGTTTAACCCTTGCCAGTAGCTGCAGACATCTATGCCTTATAGCCTCATACGAAAGTGGAGGCATGAGAAGCTGGTGAGTGGCTGTCCATTGGGAGAGTGGTCACTGAACACAGAGGTGTGGTGGAAGAATTTGGTAGAAGAACTTACACTCCTGAAATAGAGGGACTTGCTGTTGCACATTTAAAGTTGTTTTGATCACGATCACGGACACTTTGCACATATGTGTGTTTTCCACAGACTTTATATTTATATTACTTTATTATTGTAGTTACATAGGCATGGTGTGACACTTATAGATTGTTATTAACTGTGATGGCATGCACAGCCCTTATGTAGTCACTGCATGGGGACTAATGCATACTAGCATCTGAGCAGTATTGGCACTGAGTCACTTCATGTACTGTTTATTTGGTGTTTTATTATTATGTGGTTTTATCAATAGAGTGTTATTACTATATATCTATTGCACACATATATATATATTTATTTTTATTTTCATATGTAGATATACACCAGTAAATGGGTGTTCACTAGATTAGATATTTCACCACAAGAGGTGGGAAAAGCTTTAGAGATAGCGCCACGGTTTAATTCTTCACGTGGGGTGCATTGCACTTATCACACGTCACAGATTTAACTTGAAACCTACCTTGCCATACATACTTACCTTCTTTTTAATTCCCCTGCCTAAATGTTTGATCATTTGAAGTTAAGAAAGGATGCTTTATTTAAGTTCCCGAATTCAAATTTTAGGCTTACCCATGGCTAAGGATTCTCATCCTCCCAGCATGTGGCAGTGCTGGGTGCCAGAGTGGCCAATTACCAAGTACCAGTGCTATCACACGGGAGGAAAACGAGTTAGTCTTCAGATACCTACATTTCTTCAATTATAAAAAATATATACTATATATTTAGTGGATATTAGTGCTTTTTATCGAGTTCAAACCACCCAAGGAAGCACATTTTCAGGGCATCCTAAAAATTCTTATTACTTTTTGCATTACTTGTTTGTTAAGATGTCATGTGAGTCAGGATGTGCCTTGAAATATTCTGTCACCCCTTTGCATGTACATTACAGTAAATTTTTGTTCTAATACTAAAAGTTTATATTTGTATTATAGATGAAAAGTACTGTTGAAGTTAGATCATTTCTCCTTGAATACTTACCTGTACATATTAGTTGGCTGTACTATACAATTATTAAACAGAGTGCAGAATAACGGCCTATCAACACCACTCAGCGCCAAGTTACTTACAAAGTAACACAATGAAATGATAATCAACTGAACGGAGCTATACTACAGTCACTCAATATAAGTTAAAATGTTAAGCACGTCAGCAGCTACTAAAAAAGTTCAAAATAAATAAAAATATAGCATTTAAAAGTCCAATATACTACTGTGTACATCCAATGCCATAGCAGCGCTCATGTCAGTACATCAGAATGTGACAAGCATTTATATGATAAAACTAATAAGCAATGGTGAAATTACTTTTAGATGAGTGAGGTTCTGGAAACAGTGATCCTAGTCTTTGTCAAAGCTGCACCACACAACCAGGACACCACCACGTGTGTCACACTCCCCTTAGGGTACAAACTCACCAGATATCAATAATTCATGTGCCTTAAGGTAATCCTTTTTATCATTTTAGGAGCAAGTCATCCACAATATCTGTTGGATTAAATATGTAGGTGGCTCCGATATCACAGGATCATAAAAGAGACAAGATACCACCTAGCGTAATACTGCTTAAAAGTTTATTGTAGCCAACCCCCCCATACAAGATATACATACTAGCTGTTAATAAAATATGAGCACAAAATGAAAATCAAAGCGTAGTCACAAGTCCGCTGTGGGGGAAGACGCCAGTGTAATACAAAGAGCCGCGTTGTTTCTTCCTGGTAGTCTCCAGCTGCAAGCATCACTTGTGGTCATCATAAAGGTCATGCCCTTGTGCATTTCGTCACTTCCAATTTCAACTGAGGGCCTGATCTCACGGTGCAACGTCCCGGTTAAAAAAGGATTCATAACTCAGCCCATTTACCCCTCATGTGCCGATCGCTCCAACACTAAATTGGACGTGTAAATAGCACTTTAGCACATAGAGGCAAAGGATCCAATAGCTGAGAGATTGGATACTTAGAGAATATCATTATTTACCAGTCATGGTGCAAAATAACTGCCTCTAACTGCAATTATATACATTATACACTACTGGACTAGTCAAAAATACATCACACATATATGTTATTACATAATTAATAAATGCACTCCAAAATTGATATATGCACTAAAATACACTAAAATCTTAAAATCGTTATGGGAAAAAAGAAAATATATGATATAACATGGTCAAATTCATTATCCAAATAATAAATACATAAATTCTTATACTAATTGATCAGCAAAAGTTTAAAAACCATTTATTAAAATTGTTTATACCAGTATAACAATACATACACAATAACAATACACAAGGATTCTCCAAGGCATAAACCATGAGTGGTATTACACGTAATAAATTCTCTAATAGCAAATTTCCTATTATTAGAGGTAGATATAATGTTTTCAAGACCCCTCATGGGCTTGCCCATTTCTCTGCAGGCTTATGTATATAAGCCGCACAAAGAGACCCCTAAGAATTAGAATAGCTGAACATATCCAGAATATAAAATATTCTGGATATGTAAGGACCATAGTGTCTGCTTACATTTCAAATTGTTTCATAATCAAGACCCGTTAGGCCTGACATTTGGGGGTTTTGAGTGTCTAAAACCAGTGTGGAGAGGCTCTAATATAATTAGGGAACTATCAAAACGTGAAACACACTGGATATTCCTTACGGATACACTTTTGCCTAAGGGGTTACATATAGAACTGGATATTAATTGCTTTATTAGCGACTCCTGAAGCCAGTCTTAATATTAAAATATTATTGAGCCTATAAGGTTTTAATAACATCTTGAGGTATATACAATAGTTTATTACATTTTTATTCAATTTTCATAAACAATTATAATAAATGTTTTTTTAATTTTGGCTGATCAATTATTTTCAATTAGTATAAGAATGTATGTATTTCTTATTTGGATAATGAATTTGATCATGTTATATCATATATTTTCTTTTTTCCAATAACGATTAGATTTTAGTGTATATTTTAGCGCATATATCAATTTTGGAGTGCATTTGTTAATAATGTAATAACATATATGCGTGATGTAGTTTTGACTAGTGCATTAGTGTATCATGTGTATAATTGCAGTTAGAGGCAGTTATTTTGCACCATGACTGGTTTATCACATTAAATAATGATATTCTCTAAGTATCCAATCTCTCAGCTATTAGATCCCTTGCCTCTTTATGCTGATGTGCTATTTTTACGTCCAATTACATGTTGAAGCGATTGGCACATGAGGGGTAAATGGGCTGAGCTATGGCATCGTTTTTAAACCGGAACGTTGCGCCGTGAGATCCCACCCTCAGCTGAAGTCGGAAGTGACGAATCGCATCAGGGCGTGATCTTTACGACGACCAGAAGTGGCACTTGTGTGTCATGGTCAGCTGGAGACTGCCAGGAAGGAACAACGCGACTGATTATATTACACTGGTGTCTTCCACCACAGCGGACTGGTGACTATGCTTTGATTTTCATTTTGTGCTCATATTTTATTAACAGATAGTATGCATACCTTGTATGGGGGGTTGGCTACAATAAAATTTTAAGCAGGATTATGCTATGTGGTATCTTGTCTCTTTTATCATCCTGTGATATCGGAGCCACCTATATATTTAACCCAACAGATATTGTGGATGACTTGCTCATAAAGTGATAAAAAGGATTACCTTAAGGTGCATGAATTATTGATATCTGGTGAGTTTGTGCCATAAGGGGAGTGTGACTCACGTGGTGGTGTCCTGGGTGTGTGGTGCATTTTTGACAACGACTAGGATCACCGTTTCTAGGACCTCACTCATCTAAAAGTCATTTCACCATAACTTATATGTTTAATCATATAAATGCTTGTCACATTCTGATGTACTGACATAAGTGCTGCTATGGCATTGGATGTACACAGTGGTATATTGGACTTTTAAATGCAGTTTTTTTATTTATTGTAGTTTACAATTAGTGTACTTTATCATCTTTTGCGTGCAGGGCAACCTATACTTTGTCATTGTAACTATACCTTTCAATTCTGTCATTCTGTTTAAAAACGTAATAAAAGCACAATTTACATTAAAAAAAAAATTGCAAGGTCACCCTTGCAGGGGTTTTCAGCATCAAAACATTTTCCAGCCTCCCGGCTATCCAGACTTCATAGCCCCAGAGCCTGTCTCTGCTCAGACTCTTTCACTTTGTATCAGTCAGCTTTTGGACACATGAAATTCTCACATGGGTTGCACAAGCCCATACCTAATGACTTTATTTGAATACCTTTTAGGCAATAGCCTGGTCAGATCTGGCCACCTCTTCTTGAGGCCAGGGCACAGGCTCTACTAGGGTCTTTCTCCACCAACATACGCTGCTCCTGCAGCAGATTATCTCCAGGGGAAGGGAGCCCGGAAACAATAGTCAGCCCTTTGATTAAAAAAACCCATACCCAGGGTTAGAGGCTTCACCCCTCTCAAGACTATTCAAAGCCTCTGGACTCCAGATCTCAGTCTGGGAATTACCAATCCCGGAGAAAACTGTAAAACCAGTTTTCTGCATTCAGAATAGACATTCTAGAGATCTCCGCTTTCATCAGTGGGAACACTGTGCGATATATCCTCCCTTTTTCAATGTGGCAGGTCACAGCACTGTCACAATATATTATTAATAAAATTATAGAATATTTGCTTGGTGTCTAATGAAGGTTCTTGCAGTACAAGCCAAGGAAGCTTAGACCCCTGTAGTGTATTAATGTGCTTTACTAAACAGAAAAGCCACACATACAACTGCACATACCACAATTCATAGTTACAAAATATGCCTACAACATGTGCAAGCCAATTATCATTTCTAGCAAAATAAGCATGTACAATATGTATGCAATAAGTAAACTAAACAGTTACTCAACTTAGAGATGGAGTCCAACTCAAAACGTCTTCAAAGTTCTCCAGCTTCTAGCAGCCATATTTTGCCTCCTAAGCTCCTCCCTCCAACTTCTTGTATATCATATCCTGTCCTCTGCTTAGTTCCTAAACCAATCTGATTGCTTTATTTGAATATCAATAGGGGGAGCCTTAGATTCTTAAAACAGCACATTAGTTTAAAAAGCTAACTATGCAATATAACAAATAAATCTGCTATAAAATCACCTAAATATTCATAGCAACACAAGGGGTTGCACAAAATTATGGAAACAAGTATGGTAAAAGAACAAAATGGTTACCTAGTATGGTGTTAGATCGCCTCCAAAACGACCTGAATTCTCCTGGGAATTTACAAATATAAGTCTTGGATGGTGGATAATGGAATCTGATACCACTCTTCATGCAAAAATCCGGGTCACAATCCAGCCCAATGTCTTTTGTCTCTTTTCGTCAGTTGACCATGTCGACCACGCTTATGCTTATCAGACAACGTTTTTCCAGAACCTGTATTTGCTCATGACCTTTGATACTGTACTTCACGGCACCACAAATAAATTGGCAACTTTAGTCACAGTGGCACCAACAATTTGCCCTCTTTGAAACTCACCTCTTACACAAGCCTGTTATACTAGCAGTGCACAACTAGCAGTCAAAAGTAAGGCTTCCCACTTGTTAGCTTGGGGTCTCATCACACAGTGGAAGCAAAAGAATGTTATATCACGTTCGCTTTTAATGCAAAATGTCCTCACTTTCACACCTGCAAATCATGTAGTGTTTCCATATTTTTGTCCAACCCCTGTATATACCTGCGTATATATATGTATACATGAACACATGACTGCAATCATTTTTTTTTATTTTTTTTTACAGTTACCTAAAGTTCAGCTTTAAGGACCTTAGGAACCACATGCCAAGCAGTAGGTTTATTTTATTTATTTTTTTGACATGAAAAAAAGTAAAAAAGAAAGAATTACAAAAAAAGATACATTTAAATACTGTATATACAATCATACATATATATACACACACACATATATATATATATATATATATATATATATATATATATATATATATATATATATATATATATATGTATGTATATATATATGTGTGTATATATATATGTGTGTGTATATATATGTATGTAAGTATATACAGTATTTAAATGTATCTTTTTTTGTAATTCTTTCTTTTTTACTTTTTTTCATGTCAAAAAAATAAAAAAATAAACCTACTGCTTGGCATGTGGTTCCTAAGGTCCTTAAAGCTGAACTTTAGGTAACTGTAAAAAAAAAAAAATGATTGCAGTCATGTGTTCATTAACCTCCCTGGCGGTATGATTCTTTCTGATTTTAGGTGCTGAAAGCGGTACAATTATTTTGCAATGAAATTTGGCGTTTTATATTGTAGGTATTTAATTATTAACAATAACACACTTAAATCTGTCCAAACAAGAGTCTAGTAGATATCCCGGGTATGATAAAGTTTGAAACACAAAAACATAAATTATAATATAATAAAAAAAAATAATAATTAAAAAAAATAAAAATAAATAGTAATAAAATAAATTTCCACACGATTCACTATCGCTCAATTCTGCAAGTGTTCTAATTTACTATCGCAGTTTTCTAGCTGGTCTAAAGCCATTTTTGACGTAAAGGGACACTTTTTGGTTGCTATGGACAATCTCCAGTTTCCAGGCAGAAAGAACAGTATATGCAATATAAAACTGCATGCAGGGCATGGACCAGAGCACTGGGGACAAATGGGATGTGAAATGATTTCATACAGTACTGTAATCTGTAAGATTACAGTACTGTATGTGTTATGATTTTTACATTTTTTTGAATTTGCCGCCAGGCTCCGCCCCCGTGCGTCGCGACGCTCGCAGGGAACGGAGCCTGGCACGGAGAGGCTTCGGAGGAGGACGGAGCCCGCGGACACTGCGGGGGACATCGCAGGATCCCGGGGACAAGGTAAGTAAGGAGGCACCAGGATCCTGCGATGTAATCCCGAGTGTGGCTCGGGGTTACCGCTAATGGTCCTGAAATGTAACCCCGAGCCACACTCGGGAAAACCGCCAGGGAGGCTACAGCGATATTAAAGCCTTATTAAAAAAAAAAAGTAGCAAACATGTTATACTTACCTGCTCTGTGCAGTGGCTTTGCACAGAGCAGCCCGGATCCTCCCCTTCTGAGGTCCCACGCGGGGCTCGTCCCCGCCCCCTCTGTCTTATGATTGGCCCACTGGCTTAGATTGACAGCAGCTGCTGCCAAAAGCCAATCAGGAGTGTGAGTCTTTGGGGAGAGGCAAGGCTCTCGTGGACATTTCTGTATCGAGAAGGGGCTGAGGTAAGTATTGGGGGGCTGCTGCATATAGAAGGATTTTTACCTTCATGTATAGAATGCATGAAGGTAAAAAACCTTGTGCCTTTGCAACCACTTTAATAATTCACTAAATATTTTTTTAAGTGGGAATAGTGTAAGAATGTAACTTGGCATAGGCCTTTATCGATTCCCAGAATAGCAGCACTCATACTGAGAGAGGGAGATGCAGCTCTGGTGACCAATCAGGTGTGCTGCATGCAAATGTAGTGAGAAGAGAAAAGAGCAACAGGAAGTGAACAGAAGGATAACCATGTCAATCTCATGCTACTTCTTCACCATCTAATAAGCCTACTGGATGGGGGAAATTGCTTTACAAAGGATTTTGGAGAAAGTGGTATCATCTTCCCTGCTGTGCAATGTGGCAGGCCTGTGTATAACTCAGTACTGAATAGCAAAACAGCTCCTTGATATGTATTCCACCTGTGTTTTTAGAAGTTCAGCTTTAAATGCTTCTTGACTGTACAGTAATTCTTTCTCAGAAGATCCATAGGTCATAGCATAGTCATGGAAATGGTTTGCTTCAATACACCAACGCATTCCTGAATTCTGATATTGCATTGTGAAGCCACCATCAGCTGACTTCTACCATGTCACCCCACTACCATTGCCTCCCCTGTCTATTTTTTTCTATTATTATAGACAAAAATAATATATTTTCTATTATTACCTAAATTATCTTCATCGCCTGCCTCCATGCCTAGTCCAGTATGCTAATTGTACAACCGCTGCTTGGTGGTATTGTATTCTGAATAAAAATGATATATAAAAGAAATTTGTCATCTTTATTATCATCACTCATAATAATTGGAAGCTACTCTGACTGTAATTAATGATAATGGCAATGATGATAATGATGCTGCGGTACTGCATCACCTTATTCATAGTTGGCTTCCCACCTATCTGGTGAATCTGGTCCTAAGCTGTCAAATAATTTAATAAAAAATAAAAAAAAAACTGCTAGCTGCTGGCCACAGTCTATGTTACAAATATACAAAACATCTGGCAAAAAAAATTCTAACTGCTAATGACACCAACTTCAGCCTCCAGAAAGAATATCTCTGCATATTTGCCCATTTTTTCATTATTCTGTTGGTTTTGTACAGGAAAATTCAAAACACTTATCCTAGCGGAATAGTAATTATGTAAAATATATATATATAGTGTGCAGTAGCTTGTTAACAGTTTAAGCCATCACGGTGCATCTTAAGAAGAGACACTGGCACAGAAATTACTAGGTCACACACCCTGGAGGAAAGATTTGCTATCTGCTGCCACAATTCGTTATCTGTAGAATATACTAAATGCATGTGATAGAACATTTTCTACGGAAAAGCTGCTCCTTGCTCCTTTTTTTTTTTTTAAAAGCCATTAGTTTTAAAATAAAATCTTGAGCAAATTGTTCATGCACATTATGCGACCTACAATTTAAAAAAAAAATGGAAAGGAATAAGACTAATTATCTTAAAACTGAAGTCTAAAGCTAGCCATATAGTATGTTAGATTAAATGAATAGTAGTAATCACATTGTGTAAGGATTACTCGTAAGTGACAGTGGTCTTGTCTGTAATGAAAGCTCCTAGTGACAATTTTTTTGCAGCATAGTATTTTTACAGTATATCCATAAAATAGCTTATGGGAGGAAAAATCCTGGTTACTATAAAGAGTAGGCAGCTGTCAATTATCTGTCAAAATCTTTGTTAAGACCTTATGTATAGAATAGGAAGCTGTGTAAAATATATTTGTGTTTAAAAGTATATCCGCATACCCACAGAAGCCATCTTACGTTTATGGACCAAGTGGTCCATTGAGTCTGCCCCCTTTATATATATTATTTTTGGGTTTAACATTTTGACTGAGTATATGTTTATATACTCTATGGGGTTTATTTACTAAAACTGGAGAGTACAAAATCTGGTGCAGCTCTGCATAGCAACCAATTAGATTCCAGATTTGTTTTGTCAAAGCGTAAAGGGGTTGTAAACCCTCGTGTTTTTTCACCTTAATGCGTCCTATGCATTAAGGTGAAAAAACTGCTGACCGACCTCCTAGCCCCCCTGTTTTACTCCCCTGAGCCCTTCGTTCCCTTGGCGGAGACGCGCTCTTCCTCTCTACCCAGGGTTCTTGGCTCTTGATTGGATATATTGATAGCAGCGCAGCCATTGGCTCCTGTTGCTGTCAATCAAATCCAATGGCGCGGGCGTCTGGGGGTGGGGCCGAGTTCGGCATTCTGTGTCTATAGACGCAAATGCTGAACTTGGGAGTGCGCCCGCAAGGTAACCCCCAGGGAGAGTGCTTCTCCCAGGGGGTTTACCGATGCGAGGAGGAGCCGCGAGCGCCAGCAGGGACCCCAGAAGATAAGAATTGGGGCCACACTGTGCAAAACGAACAGAACAGTGGCGGTAAGTATGATATGTTTGTTATTTTAAAAAAAACCAAAAAACAAAGGTTTAGTGTCACTTTAACTGAACAAGCTGAAGTTAGAAGTAGATTGACTACCATACACAACTGCACCAGTATTAGTAAATCAACCCCTATGTCTCCCTATATGTTTATCCCAAGCATGATTGAATCCACATACTGTTTACTGACTTATAGGGGTTGCTTTACTAAAGGCAAATAGACTGTGCACTTTTGCAAGTGCAATTGCTCCAGAGCTTATACAGAGCTTTGTTGCAGCCAATCACAATGAAATACAAAAAAAAAGAAAAAAAATCATAAAAAGTAGATTTTTTTTATACAAATTGATAAAAATAGACAAGTTAAAAAACTTTACATTGATAAAGATACACAATACATTACCCTCCTTTGTACAAAGGAGAGAACAGAGAAATGCATATAATGTTTTTGTATAGTGATGCGGTCACCAATCTCCCATTTTCCTGTGTAAGGGGGAAGGGGACCTATGATTGCACTTTAATTGCTGAACACATGATATTGTAATCACCAATTCCCAACGTGTTTCGGTTGTATATGACCTCCCTCAGGGGATATGAGGTGATCGTGCATTCATATACAAAGTGTGTGTGATAGTGTCTGAGCACTCAGTTCCGTAAGGGTCCTACTGAGGGAACAGTCTGGCCCTGAATCTCATAAGGGGTCATAATAGATGGTTAAAGGTGGGGGAAGGTGCCCCCCTAGGTAGCCAGACCCAGATCCCCACTGATCAGCAGTGGGAAAAATGGATCCAAAAACATGGAATGCCACTTGGTGTGTCCACAGCCACAGGCCAATGTGCCAAACCCAGAGTGTGGTGTCCTGTGTGGATCCAGAGCTTAGTAAATTAGGGAAAGCTCTGCTGATTTCAATCATCCAATCATTGTTAAGAAAAATTGTTTTTTTTTAACTTTCTTTGCATGTAATTGGGTATTCTTTGTAAAGTGAAGCTTCACTTAATTTATTAAGCTCTGGAGCAACTACACTTGCAGATTGCACAGTCTAATTGTCTTTAGTAAATCAACCCCATTAACTGTTCTGGAAGTCTATTTTAACTGGTTCCCGACCGGCTCACTCAGATATACTACGGCAGAATGGCTCCCCTGGGTGAAATCCCGTAAAGGTATGTCCTACCCTTTTTCGGCCACCAGAGCGCGCGTGCTGCACGGCGGAGGACCCGATGCGCATGGTTGGCGGGTATGATCGCCGCCGGCCATGCGTGATCGCGCACATGAGCGCCAGCACGGGATTTGTGTGTGTAAACACACAAATTCCTGTGCTGTCAGGGAAGAGGAAACATATCGTTTACTAAGTAGAAAAAATGATATGTCTCCTCTCCTAGTCACTCCCATCCCCACACAGTTAGAACACACGCAGGGAACACACAGTTAACCCCTTGATTGTCCCCTATTGTAAACCTCTTCCCTGTCAGTGACATTTACACAGTAATCAGTGCATTTTTATAACACTGATCGCTGTATAATTGTCAATGGTCCCAAAAAAGTGTCAAAAGTGTCCGATCTGTCTGTCGCAATGTCGCAGTACTGCTAAAAATTGCAGATCACCGCCATTACTAGTAAAAAAAAATAATAATAATAATAAAAATGCCATAAACCTTCCCAATAGTTTGTAGATACTATAACTTTTGTGCAAACCAATCATTATACGCTTATTGCAATTTTTTTATCAAAAATATGTAGAAGAATATATTTTGGCCTAAACTGATGAAGAAATTTGTTTTTTAAAATACATTTTGGGGATATTTACTATAGAAAAAAAGTAAAAAAATATTGGTTTTTTTTTTCAAAATTGTCGCTTTTTTTTTGTTTATAGCGCAAAAACTAAAAACTGCAGAGATAAAATACCACCAAAAGAAAGCTCTATTTGTGGGAAACAAAGGACGCAAATTTTGTTTGGGTACAGCATTGCATGACCGCGTAATTTTCAGTTAAAGCGATGCAGTGCCAAATTGTAAAAAGTGCTCTTGTCAGGAAGGGGCTAAAATCTTCCGGGGCTGAAGTGGTTAAGCATCAAGTACACTTTTAGTAAAATAATGCTTTCTAAGTATTTTTGAACTTTCCCCTTGCTAGTTTCAGGTCATGTCCCTGCGTTCTTGATCTTAGCTTTATATTGAAAATACTGCCCTCTTGAATCTTATTCACACCCTGAAAGTGTTTCTAAAGCCTTAATGTTTTTTACCTTAATGCATTCTATGCATTAAAGGAGAAGTCCAGCCTGAGCTTGTTTGGCTGGGCTTCTCCTGGGCTTCAGAGAGCGGTCTGAAGTTCGCTGTCGTCTCTGAAATTAGTCCAGGCACCACGTCATCCCGACAATAAAGTCTGGATCCGCCAGGTGCCTGGACTGATGCTTGTCTCAGCCTCTCCAGAGTAGGTAAATATGACATGTATTTAAACATTTCAATCATGATCCCCCCTTCTGTTCTTTCCTGACAACTGTACATATTAGTTCCTGAAGTTTCTCCTGATATATTTTACCTTTTTAACATTTTTGTTGCCCATCTCTGATCTTATCAATATCTTTTTTGCATGTGAGGTCTCCAGGAAATGAACACAGTATTCTAAATCAGGTCTAACTAAAGATCTGTGTAAGAGAATTAGGACTTCCTTCCTCCTGCTAGTAATCCCTCTAGTGCAGGGGTTGCCAAACTGTGGCCCGCAGGCCAAGTCTGGCCTTCTACAGGGTTGCATCTGGCCCTTAATTATGGTCAGGTCCCACCCACTGCACTTTCTCTTTCCAAGTCTAGGACGGCTGTTACACTGACTACAGCTGCACAGTTATGCCCCGTACACACGGTTGGATTTTCAGACGAAAAATGTGTGATAGGACCTTGTTGTCGGAAATTCCGACCGTGTGTAGGCTCCATCACACATTTTCCATCGGATTTTCCGACACACAAAGTTTGAGAGCAGGATATAAAATTTTCCGACAACAAAATCCGTTGTCGGAAATTCCGATCGTGTGTACACAAATCCGACGGACAAAGTGCCACGCATGCTCAGAATAAATAAAGAGATGAAAGCTATTGGCCACTGCCCCGTTTATAGTCCTGACGTACATGTTTTACATCACCGCGTTCAGAATGATCGGATTTTCCGACAACTTTGTGTGACCGTGTGTATGCAAGACAAGTTTGAGCCAACATCTGTCGGAAAAAATTATAGGATTTTGTTGTCGGAATGTCCGATCAATGTCTTACCGTGTGTACGGGGCATAACGATGGACTACTGATATGGAATCTAATGTAGGGGGAACTCTTATGGGTACTCTGATGTAATGGGAGACCCCCAAGGCAGACTATGATGTAAGGAGGGCTGTGATGTAAGTGGGGGGACTCTGATAGAAACACTGGTGTAAGAGCGGTTCTGATGTGAACCCTCATATAATGGGGGACTCTGATGGGGACCCTGATGTAAGCGGGGAATTTGATGGGGACTCTGATGGAAAGAGGACCTTGATGTAAATGGGGCCTCCAAGTAAAATATATTTATTTTTTTCTTATTCATTTAATTTAAAACAAATTTTGTAACATATACGATGTGGTCCTTATACAATTTTGGAGACCCCATGCACTAGTAATATACCCTAGAATTCTATTTATTTCCCCACTACTTGGCTACAGTGTTTGCTCATATTGCAATCATCTAAAATAAGTACCCCAAAATATTTTTCTTCTTTAGTTCTTGCCAACACTGTACCCCCAATATTGTACTATATCAAGAAATTATTTTACATTTAGAATCAAGGTATAATATTTATGCTCCAAGGTTGATATGCGCTGTCCGTACATGAGCGCCCTCAGGTTACCATGTGGTTGTTTTTCAAGTCTGAATAGTAAAGTCATTGCCATAGAAGGGCAAGGCAATTTAAATAGGCAGAGATCAGGGACAAGATGGGGGTCAGAAGAGCAGAATGCAACTTAATTGGAGCCAAATATTGGGCCGAGGTAGTTGGTGAACCAGGCATTGGAAAGAAATTGAAAATAATACAGCAGAGCTGAGTATTGAGCAAGTTCAAAGCAGGTGGAGCTTTCATAAAAATCAAGTCAGGCAGAATTGGCAAATAAGAGTCTTAGCAGAAAGTGCAAGTACTCTAGTAAGGGCATCCAGCAGCAGGCCTGCTATCCCCTTGATTAGACTGGCTAGCCTGTCATTGGGGGTAATTACAGATTAGCACATGTGCAATTTGGCATACATAATGGGGTAAACAGCAGTGAATAGAATTTGTCCTTCCCATCGCTCACTTTAGCAAACAAAAATGTGAGTGAGCAGTGAGCACTATGGGATACTAAATTTCATACATCATCACATTTGTACTTTGTGTCATTGGTACATACAGTATATGATCCCAGGATTCTGTAACTAGAAACATCCTGGTAATCTAATTGATGGCTGCCCTTTCCCGCCTCCCACATATTCCTGTTGGCCAGTAAGTCTGCCCATCACAATGATGGGCCAATAAGAACATGCAAGAGGTAAAAAGGGTAAAGCATTTACTCAACACTTAGGAAGTAAAAAAACTTGCTGGTTACAGTAGCCAGAAATTGAAGGCACACAGGTTGCAGAATGTACATTCTTGTGCTGAAGCCTGTCAATATCATAATCCGTTTTATGGAGCTATAAGGGATTCTAAAGATCTCTCCTGAAATCCAGTTATCCAGGATTTCTATTAGGATAAGACCTAATACTTCAGAAAGGCACAGAGGTCGTTTGTTGGCGAAAGGGCAATTGATTTGCCATCATGCTACAGCAAAATATCGAAAATGTTAGTCCTATTAGTGTCAGAATTTATGGCAGATAAAATATCCATGACTGTTTTCACTTGACCTCTGAGCTGTTGCACTTGGCAAGACTAGAAAGAATATCATTGACCTGAAGACGTACTGAAAACGAAAAGGATATAAGGTGTTAGAATTTTTTTCCTCCAGAACATGTGAAAAAAATATTCTGAAATCCTCCTTCTTTATTCTTTCTGGTCCACAGTGCATAGTCATAAATGTTAAGTGGTCACATGTTATGGAACTGGACGGCAAACTCAAGATTTTCAATGTTTCTTGGGGCCCGGGTTTTAGAAGATACAAATGGTTGTACATGGGGAAAACTGTAGAGTACAATTGCATAAACGACTGTCTCTTTTCAAAACTGTCTGCTATGTTGAATGATTAATAAAAAATATTAAAAATTCGCTAATTTAGTTCAGATTTTAAACCCCTACTGATAGTTGCTAATGAAAAGTAAAAAAAAAGAAATAAGGATGTTTTATCTCTTTGCCTACCATACAATAAAAAACTTTACTTTTACCATGCTGTTAAATAGAGACTGAACTCTGGAAGCTGTGCTGAAAAATGTCAGTCCAGAGGCAAAGGAGCATTCACTAGAACTTCCTGTGGTCTCTCTGCAATTGATCTTTTTTGACATTATTAGCTTAGTATGCCTTCATGCACTGGGTATGTTCAGCACTGGGTTTCTGTGTCATGATGGCAATCTTGGTATAGGCAAGCTTTTTTTTCTTCGCAGTGAACACCACATCACCAAATCCCCCTTCAAAAAAAGGAAAATCAGGATACTGCTTAGGCACAAATATATTTTCTAGATTCTCACTATCACTTTTTGAGTTCAGGTCCACTTCTAATCATGAGTAGGGATGAACCGAACACCCCCCAGTTTGGTTCGCACCAGAACATACCGAACAGGCAAAAAATTCGGCAGAACACGCGAACACTGTTAAAGTCTATGGGACACAAACATAAATAAGCAAAAGTGCTAATTTTAAAAGCTTATATGCAAGTTATTGCCATAAAAAGTGTTTGGTGATCCGGGTCCTGCCCTAGGGCACATGTATCAATGCAAAAATGCTTAACTTTTTTTAATGCTTAAAGTGAAACAATAAAAATGAAATATTCCTTTAAATACCGTGTCTAGGAGGTGTCTATAATATGCCTGTAAAGTGGCACATTTTTCCCATGTTTAGAACAGTACCACAGCAAAATGACATTTCTAAAGGAAAAATTGTCATTTAAAACTGATCGCGGCTGTAATGAATTGTCGGGTCTCGGCAATATAGATAAAACTCATTAAAAAAAAGAGCATGGGATCCCCCCAGTCCATTACCAGGCCCTTTGGGTCTGGTATAAATATTAAGGGGAACCCCCAAACCAAAAATTTTTTTAAAAAATTGCGTGGGGGTCCCCCTAAAATCCATACCAGGCCCTACAAATCTGATATGGAAATTAAGGGGAACGCTGCACCAAATTTAAAAAAAAATGGCATAGGGGTCCCCTCCAAAATCCATACCAGACCCTTCAGGTCTGGTATGGATTTTAAGGGGAACCCTGCACCAAAATTAGAAAAAAATGGCGTAGGGTCCCCCCCAAAATACAAACCGGACCCTTACCTGAGCACGCAACCTGGCAGGCCACAGGAAAAGAGGGTGGGACAAGAGAGCGCCCCCCCTCCTGAACCGCACCAGGCCACATGCCCTCAACATGGGGAGGGTGCTTTGGGGTGGCCCCCCAAAGCACTTTGTTGATGGGGACAAGGGCCTAATCCTCACAACCCTTGCCTGGTGGTTGTGGGGGTATGCGGGCAGGGGGGGCTTATCAAAACCTGGAAGCCCCCTTTAACAAGGGGGCCCCCAGATCCCGGCCTCCCCCCTGTGTGAAATGGTAACGGGGTAAAAAATGTACCCCTACCATTTCACAAAAAAAGTGTCAAAATGTTAAAAACGACAAGACACAGCTTGGGGACAAGTACTTTATTAAAAAATAAAAATGTCCCACAAAGTAAGTTCATGCCGCCTGACGGACCGAAAAAGAAAAAATCCCCAACCGATCTGACGCTGCTTGTGACAGCTGTTATATAACTGAGGGCGGGGCGACCCAGTGACCCCGCCCCCTTTGATGCCATGGGACTTTCCCGTGCATCAGAGGGGGCGGAGTCACCCGGTTACATCATCGGGTGGCCCCGCCCTCAGTTATATAGCAGCTGTCACGAGCAAAGAAGCGTCAGACAATGGGAGCCTCCCATGGAGGTGGATTGGTGGTGGATTTTTTTTTCTTTTTCGGTCCATCGGGCGGTGTGAACTTACTTCGTGGGACATTTTTATTTTTTATTTTTTAATAAAGGACTTGTCCCAAGCTGTGTTTTGTCTTTTGTACCATTTTGACACTTTTTTGTGAAATGGTAGGGGTACATTTGTACCCTGTTACAATTTCACATGAGGGGGAGGCCGGGATCTGGGGGTCCCCTTGTTAAAGGGGGCTTCCAGATTCTGATAAGCCCCCTGCCCGCAGACCCCCACAACCACCGGGCAAGGGTTGTGGGGATGAGGCCCTTGTCCTCATCAACATGAGGACAAGGTGCTTTGGGGGGCTGGTATGGATTTTGGGGGGACCCCTACGCCATTTAAAAAAAAATTGGTGCAGGGTTCCCCTTAATTTCCATATCAGACCCGAAGGGCCTGGTATGCATTTTAGGGGGACCCCACGCCTTTTTCTTTTTAAATCTTGGTTCGGGGTTCCCCTTAATATTCATACCAGACCCAAAGTGTCTGGTAATGGACTGGGGGGATCATTTCAATGAGTTTTATCTATATTGCCGAGACCCGACAATTCATTACAGCCGCGATCAGTTTTAAATGAATTTTTTCCTTTAGAAATGTCATTTTGCTGTGGTACTGTTCTAAACGCGGGAAAAACTGCCCCCCAGGCACAATATTTAAAGGAATATTTCATTTTCATTATTTCACTTTAAGCATTAAAAAACACTGCTCCCGAAAAAACGTCAGTTTTTAAAAAAAAAAATTGCATTGATACATGTCCCCTGGGGCAGAACCCAGGTCCCCAAACACTTTTTATGACAATAACGTGCATATAAGCCTTTAAAATGAGCACTTTGGAATTTTCATGTTAGTGTCCCATAGACTTTAACAGTGTTCCGGCGGCTTTTGAATTTGACTCGAACACCGCATATTGTTCGGTGTTCACAGAACATCCGAAAAACTAAAGTTCGGGCCGAACCGTTCGCCCATACCTAATCATGAGCAGGATCAAGGTCAGGAATAAGCAGAGGCTGGCAAAATGGAGGCAATGAGGTACAGATTGATAGGCAAAATTTCAGTCAAGAGTCCAGCCTGAGGTCGATAACACACGTAAGCATTGAGTATATATATAAGCAAAACCATGCCATGACTGTACACTATTTGATAAGTATTGGATTTTCCTATAGCAAACATTTTTTGTTGCATATCCAGTGTGTGGCCAATACCCTCTGAGCCACCAGAGTTTGTATTGGCTGTATTGGAATATATGGAATATATGGATGTCTGAATACAGCAGAGACTCTGCAAAATGCAGGAGCCATGTAGGCCCCCTTCGTCAGGCATGTGTGCCTGATGAAGGGGTCCTGAGTGGTTCCAAAACATTGCACCTTCCTATCTGTGATGTGATAATTCTTCAATTAAACACTTGGACTTAATTTGAATATCCATGGTGTGCTGGTGAATATTTTCACAGTTGTACTGTGATCACGCCTGAACATTATTTTGACCTAATCTAAAAGGCATGTCAGGTCAAACCACAGAGAACGCTGTGACAATCAACCTCAAACAAAGGGGCAGGTGAGCGGGCAACTCTTCTGAAGCTGCAATTCCTCAGGTTAGTGAAGATTTTACCCCAGGGTAGACCTTTTATAGAGTTTAGGCCCTGCCCCCCTCACCATGTGCCTAAATAATCAATCATCTCATAGCCACTTTAACTTGTTGCTTATGTTCATGTCCAGTTACTGAGCCATGCTTCCAGCAGTCAAGGCTCCCTTTCCCTATGGGCTCAAGGGGCCTTCATTGGTAGGGTTTATATATAATTTATCCACACAAGCAGTGCTTCAGTTCATAAGGTGAGCTATGTGATTACCTCCCAGCAATACAAACAAATGGTGACTATTGGCAGCTCAGGTTTAAAACATAAGATGCCTCATTAGTCTAACTTTGGGTGCTGCACATTTTTGTGTGAATTTAAATTTTTTTTTAATTTTCTGTAAAATTGTAGGGGGATTCTTGAGGGATCTTGAGTACTCACACTGAACTAAAGATCCTTTTTCTTATCACAGGGTGCTCATTAATGGGGACTTTATCAAAGTGATTTCAAATTTGTTGGAACAATTCCCACAAGTGTCTCTTTCTGTAATTTTTTTTTTTTAAGTATCCATATCTACCAAGGTCCAATCACTTGGCTAGAGGTGTGTGCAAAATCTTCATATGTTTCTGGCCATGTACAGTTTTGTTCTTATGTGATCACCTCCAATATTGTCAATGCAACTTCTGGATCTTATGAAAGACGATAGAAGCTATCAAGTTATTTATGCACTCACAGATGAGACCGATGTACCATCTCACGAATAATGCTGAGCAGATATTCCGACTTTAGAAATCCGACAAGCCTAGTAAATGGCTGTATATTGGCTGTTTAGAGATAATGACCTAATCTTCATGGTAATGTGGTTTTCAATAGGCACCTTTTGACAGAGTGGACCTCAGAATTCAAGGCCTTGCAGATGCACATAGGGAACACTGATAAATTAATTCAGCAATACTGAATTTCTTGTTACAGATGTCATATCACAACAAGATTACTGCACTGGCTACGTTCATTATTTGAAGTATTCTTTTTCTTCTGCACCATTGATTCTTTTCATCTTGTACAATGCATACTTGAAAGCTGTTTCGGCTTTCTCTAGTGTTGCTGAAAAATATTATCTGTGGTATGCACCCCAGTCACCACGAATGCTTGACAACCATCTTGTCCTATTTTCTGTTGCTGCTGAGAAATAGTTGCAGTCTTCCCATCAGTGTAATATAATTCTAATGATAACCCATTATTTGTTACAATGTATCTGGGATTTGAAGCCTATTATATGTGTCTACCTAATCTCAACCAGACATGGTAAAACTATGAATGTGTACCTGCTCCACTAGACAGTGAAATAACTCTTTAATTGCAGAAAAAGATGTCATTGTAAGGCCATCACAGATATCAGAGCCAGTCAGATACGCAGGCTTGATCCGAGTGCCCACTGACATCTGAGAATTCCAATGCTTCAGTTTTGTTCATTGTTCATTGTTTAGCCTATGAAGACAGTCAGTGGAGAGAGCATGCTAAAGACATTTCTGTTGATGGTTTATCAAGGGTAAAGAATGTCAGTCAGACAAGGTTTTCCAAATGGTTCAAAGAATATCTGTCCTCAGAAGCCCAATATTCTGTCCTCACATGCCCAATAGATGTTAGATGGTTACATGTCATCTAATTTTTATAGGCACCTTTATCTCCATACCACAATAGTTCTGATCATCCCCCAATGGCAATTTTCAGCCTTCAAAAAAAACAAAAAACAAAAAAAAACAAAAAAAAACAAGCCTAACCCCCCCCCCCCCAAAAAAAAATTATATCGATGTATTGTGGTATTGGAGGGGATTATACTCATGTGGTATGTGGTATGTGCTTTTCCAACGAGTTGCGCCAGTTCAAACTGTAATAGGGCATGGCAGCCCACCTTTATTAAATAAAAAGGAAAATTCACATAGACATCAGTTGTCCACACAGGAGTTCTTCCACATCAATATGAACAGTCAAACAAAATACTGAGCCACCTAACTCCCTTGTTGGCAGCACTGTTGCTCTTCTTACAAGCATAATGTGTTAGCACAAGACAAAAAAATACTTTTATGCAAAGTCTTTAAAAAAAGTCCGCAATATAGAGATTGCATGCGCTATGAGATCATCCAAATAACACTATAATGACAAAGAGGATAATAGTCCATGTTTCAGGGCCAGCCTTGTATGTGGGAGCAGAAGCCGTCTCCAAACATGCAAAGAGAAAAACAGTACAGACGCCTCAGAGTGTAGACTGTAAGATGCTTTATTGAAAACACAGTAAAATTACACTCACAAGTAGGGAGATAAAATCAGGCACATCAAATAAGCTCAATCGCCTGCTGTGTCTTGAGTGTCAGGGGCTTGCGTTAGAGCTGTCACCGCCAGTGCTTCTGCTGTCTCAGAGGTGGCAAAGGTGGAAGAGAGCCAAGACCAAGGGCTGGCCCCTCTGACCCCTGACACGCCAATAGGAGACGACCTGATTCCTGGTACAAGACTTTCTTTCTCCTGGCTGCTGGCTGGGGTACCTCTGTTCTCTGGGTGCGACCTTCTGTCTGGCTGGGGCTCCTTTGACCCCCTAGGAGAGACCTCCTGTCTCTTGGCTTCTTGCTGGGTCTCCTCTAACCCCTGGGTGAGACCTTCTAGGAGCTTGGAGCTTTGAGCGATCCTCAGGCCTCAGTATATATTGACCCTACCCACCTGTGTACTCACACTGGCTGCAGGAACCTGGTAAAATACAGACACAGGATTGAAGGTTATGATCCAGAACTAAAGAATCCAGAGAAAACACAGCTTTCTCCACTCTGAAACAATAGTCTGGAACCTCACATTAACCCTCAATGCCAATCCTGTGTCACATTCTCCCCGATTTTCAGATAGATAGATAGATAGATAGATAGATAGATAGATAGATAGATAGATAGATATTAGAAAAAAGTCAGCTTTTTCAACAACCACACGATTAAGGTTCTTTCAGATAGTGATAATCAATGGATCTCAGCCAAAAACTCAATTGGTCCATCTGGGAGTGTTCTCTATTCGTGTGAATGCCAAGTTAATATTATTGAACATTTAATTTTAGAGCAGAACATGAAAACTCTATAATGGAATACTTTTAGTAAAAGATGTATACTTTCAGGAATAAATGTTTGCACAGGTATAACCTTATAGAGAAATAAAGGAGAGGTAGAGACATTGTTTACTGTCCATCACTTCTTTCTCTGTAAGCTGAAGAATACATAGTCACGAATGCCGTTTGTAGCCCCTTTGACTGACATGAGGGGCAGATATTATCTAGTATGTTTAGGGCAGCCCTGACCACAAAAATAATGGTCCAAACTAACAAATGTCTCATATGTCTATGGGCACTTCTTCTCTGGCAGACCTCACCGGCAGCTACAATATCTCTCTTGGGACATAATCACCCATAGCTGAATCCCTCTCCATCCTGCCCTAAATCATATGGTATTGACAATCTTGGCAGGTCTTACTCAGATATAGTGCTCTGATGGACAAGAGGAAGGAAAACGAATTATAGTTAACCTCCCTGGCGGTATGATTATGTCGGATTTTAGGTGCTGAAAGCGGTACAATTATTTTGCATGGAAACTTGGCGTTGTTTATTGTAGGCCTGTAATTCTTAGCAATAACACACTTATATCTGTCCAAACAAGAGTCTTGTAGACATCCCGGGTATGATAAAGTTTGAAACACAAAATCATAAATTATAATATAATAAATAACTATAAATAATTATACCAAATAATAATATAATAATAATACAAAATATTCAATAATTTAATCAAATCAAAAACACTGAAATTTTCTCAGTTGCAGAATTGTCGCTGTCATTACTTTTCAGTATTTTATGACGGATCTCCCCACAAACCACTATCGCTCAATTCTGCGAGTGATTCTAATTTATTATTGCTGTTTTCTAGCTGCTCTAAAATCACTTTTGATGTAAAGGGACGGTTATGGTTACTATGGACGATCTCCAGTTTCCAGGCAGAAAGAACAGTTTTTATAATATAAAACTGCATGCAGGACACTGGAGAAACCACTAGGGACAAAAGGGAGGTGAAATAATTTCATACAGTAATGTAATCTGTAAGATTACATTATACTGTATGTATTGTGTGTGTTTCACTTTTTGAATTTGGCGCCATTCTCCATCCCTGTGCGTCACGACGCTCGCAGGGAACGGAGCCCGGCTCCATGATAGATCGAGCGGAGGACGAGCCGCTCACACTGCGGGGAGACATCGCAGGATCCTGGGGACAAGGTAAGTTACCTCTTCCTGGATGCTGCGATGCAATCCCGAGTCTGGCTCGGGGGTTACCGCTCTTGGTAATGAAATTCCACCCCAAGCCACACTCGGGAATACCGCCAGGGGGGTTAAAATACCCCTGTTAAATTTCACCAAAGAATAAGTGCACTTTAAATCCACTTTTTTTTCATACTCTTTATTGCATATCAAAAACATACATAATAATAAAAATTACATTTACAATTTTCTACATTAATCATTCTGTTCATCTACTCTATCTCTCACTAGTCCCTTCCATACTACACCATTTACTCCAAATTTTCTGATATTTCTGTAGGTTCCCCCTACTTTAATACATAACCTTTTCATATGCTATGATATGGCTAACTGGATTCATCCATTCTCTGATAGAAGGACTTATAACTTGCATTCCGCCTCTTAGCAATTTGCTTTCGAGCCGCAAAAAGTGTTTTTGCAAAAAGATCTTTACATGTCTTGACCATTCTTCATCATTTTTTTTTTTTGTTTACAAACTTTTTTATTGGGTACAAAAAAATGGTACAAAAAGTTGTTAACATATGCCATGAAAATATATTACATAGAGTTTACAAGTAGGGAAAGTAACATGTAGTATACATTAATTGGGAGAAATACTTTGTGAGGTTAACCATCTTATCAGTAATAATATCTTTGAATATCGACTTTACTATCTTTAATAAAAAGTATTAATGTTCAGAGTTGAAAAAGTGATTGGAGTGATTAAACCATGGATTCCATTTTTTGTCATATAAATGAATAGTATTATGTAAGGTGTGAAATATTTATTCCATAAGATTTATATTGTTAATTCTAGTTTTTAACTGTACTAGGGGAACCAATGGGGATTTCCAATGACCATTCTTCATCATTCACCCCCCCTCCCCCCAACAAACAAACATACTTCCGGGGTACAAGGCACCGGTCTTTTAATCATTTCAGATAACTTGACTCCAAACATTTTTTATGTTGACCTTCTACCCATTTTATATAGTCTAATAGGGCTAAGATACATCTGGTGCATTATATACAATTGTGTCATCTTGTTATTATCTATTGGTGATACCAACAAATGCGAGGAGCATATCTCCTCCCATTTCTTATCTGTCATTTCTGGGATCCAAACCTGCCATTTGTCTCTCACTTTCAATGGTTCTCTACGTATTTTAGCTTGAAAAAGAAATGAGTACAATAATCGATATCAGTCCCTTCGGCCCCTGTGCCTTCAGAGTTCCTATAAGGGGGTATTTTAAATATCTTAAGATTCTGCTTGTCAAATTGTGCCTGCAAGGCATGTCTTAGTTTTAAATATTTATAAAAGTGTTTATGTGTTATATCATGTTGTTTATTCAGGTATTCAAATGTTTGCATAGTTCCATGTTCATACAACTGCTCTAATGCAACCACACCTTTCTGTTTCCAGAAGTTTCCCACCAATTTAATATACATAGGTCAATCAAGATTTCAAATATATGTTTTCTACTTTTTTCTGCAGTTTCTTTCAAGCTTTGCTTGAGCTAATAGGGTTCTGCCAATTTTAAAAAATACATAAACCCAACATTTCACATTCCTGATACAGTATCTCACACAAGTGAGTACACCCCTCAGTCAAATTTTTGTAAAAAAATGTATTATATCTTTTCATGTGACAACACTGAAGAAATGATACGTTGCTACAATATAAAGTAGTGAGTGTACAGCTTGTATAACAGTGTAAATTTGCTGTCCCCTCAAAATAACTCAACACACAGCCATTAATGGCTAAACCACAGGCAACAAAAGTGAGTACACCCCTAAGTGAAAGTGTCCAAATTGAGCCCAATTAGCCATTTCCCCCCCCAGGTATCATGTGACTCGTTAGTGTTACAGGGTCTCAATGGGGAGCAGGTGTGTTAAATTTGGTGTTATCGCTCTCACTCTCTCATACTGGTCACTGGAAGTTCAACATGGCACCCTTATGGCAAAGATCTCTCTGAGGATGTGAAAAAAAGAATTGTTGCTCTACATAAGGATGGTCTAGGCTATAAGAAGATTGCCAAGACCCTGAAACTGAGCTGCAGCACGTTGGCCAAGACCATACAGGGGTTTAACAAGACATATTCCACTCAGAACAGGCCTTGCCATGGTTGACCAAAGAAGTTGAGTGCACATGCTCAGCGTCATATCCAGAGGTTGTCTTTGGGAAATAGATGTATGAGTGCTGCCAGCATTGCTGCAGAGGTTGAAGGGGTGGGGGGTCAGCCTGTCAGTGCTCAGACAATACACTGCACACTGCATCAAATTGGTCTGCATGGCTGTCGTCCCAGAAGGAAGCCTCTTCTTCCAAAGAAGATGCACAAGAAAGTCCGCAAACAGTTTGCTTAAGACAAGCGGACTAAGGACATGGTATACTAAAACCATGTCCTGTGGTCTGATGAGACCAAGATAAACTTATTTGGTTCAGATGGTGTCAAGTGTGTGTGGTGGCAACCAGGTGCTGCCAGCACTGGGGAGCTACACTTCATTGAGGGAACCATGAATGTCAACATGTACTGTGACATACTGAAGCAAACACACCTCCAAGATGACCACTGCCTTGCTGAGGGTAAAGGTGATGGACTGGCCAAGCATGTCTCTAGACCTAAACCCTATTGAGCATCTGTGGGACATCCTCAAACAGAAGGTGGAGGAGCGCAAGGTCTCTAACATCCACCAGCTCCGTGATGTCGTCATGGAGGAGTGGAAGAGGACTCCAGTGGCAACCTGTGAAGCTCTGCTGAACTCCATGCCCAAGAGGGTTAAGGCAGTGCTGGAAAATAATGGTGGCCACACAAAATATGGACACTTTGGGCCCAAATTGGACGTTTTCACTTAGGGGTGTACTCACTTTTGTTGCCAGCGGTTTAGACATTAATGGCTGTGTGTTGAGTTATTTTGAGGGGACAGCAAATTTACACTGTTATACAAGCTGTACACTCACTATTTTACATTGTAGAAAAGTGTAATTTCTTCAGAGTTGTCACATGAAAAGATATAATAAAATATTTACAAAAATGTGAGGGGTGTACTCACTCTTGTGAGATACTGTATGTGCCTGCTGTACCATGTAATTGTATAAAAAAGTATCCTGTTTTCTTTGCCTTGCTTCCTTTGTGTGACTGGTGTACCTGCCAGTCCCTCTGCTTTCCTATTAAAAACTGACCACACTAGGTTGCAACTTGTCATGCGATTTGGACCTGTCAAATCTCTTGACAAGTCACACCGGTGTGAACGGGGGCTAAATGTGTTTTGTTTCAGTTACGGTTTCTAAAAGACTGAGAACATTTACATATGGGCACTGCATGTTACCACATCTTTTGTTATGAATGCTATACGTATAGGTTTTTATTTTTGTTCTTTTTATGTAAACTTACCGCAGTGGGGGAAATGTACTATAACTGGTGCTAGCAGAATCTGGTGCAGCTGTGCATAGTAACCAATCAGCTTCCAACTTCAGCTTGTTCAGTTAAGCTTTGAAAACCTAGAAGCTGATTGGTTACTACGCACGGCTGCACCAAACTCTGTGCTCCAGTTTTAGTAAATCTCCCTCCCCCAGTATCACTTGAATTCTGCTGTATGCCGAGTTTATTTTCTGTATCTGTTCATATTTTACATGTATGGGCACGGCACAGTCACACTTTAGCATGCACTGTACAGTGTACAGTAATTCTCAGTGTCTGTTCTTATTGTACATATGTTGACGTTGTACAGTAGCACTTCTCTTGTTCAGTATGTTGGGTATCATTATCTCATTCTATTTTTTATGTATACACACTGTACAATAGCACTTCTTTTATATTGTATGCTGAATGTGGTCTTTGTGTGTTTTTTTTTCTGTACATATGGAAGATACATAGTAGCACTTCTCTTGTTTGTATGCTCAATTTCTCAGTTGTTGTTCATATTTCATAAGTATGGACACTGCATACAGTATATCCAATCACAGGATAGCATCTCTTAGTCCAAAAAGTAACTTTGTCATGCATTAAAATATATTTTTTAGCTCACGTATAGAAGGAAGTATGTCACTGCAAATTACCCTTCTTTAGGGCCAGTTCACACCACATCCGGTCCAGTTTGTTTTTTTCTGCATCAAAAACGCATAGAGAGTAGGTTATATGGCTTTTCAATGGCATAGTTCACACCAGTGTTTGCAGTTCCAGTGCGTTCCAGTTCCAGAAAAAAAGTGGAACATGCTGCATTTTTCCTGCACTGGACTGTACTGGAACGCTGTAAAAAGCATCAAAAACTCACGGGAACACACCAGTACGCACCTAAACGCACCAAAAAAATGCACTGGAACACCCATGTTCTTATTCAAGGTTAAGGAAAAAAAGGGGGGGGAAAATGCACTGGACTGCATCAAAAACGCATCAAAAACGCACTGGACTGCATCAAAAACGCATCAAAAAATGCACTGGAACGCATCAAAAACGCGCATGCAGAAAAGCACCTGGAATGCATCCAGATTGCGTTTCTATAGTGTGAACTGGCCCTTAAGGTTAAGGTGAAAAAAGCACTGGAACGCATCAAAAACGTACTGAAACGCATCAAAAAATGTGCCAAAAACGTGCATGCAGAAAATCAGCTTGAGCGCATCTGGACTGCGTGTCTATGGTGTGAGCTGGCCCTTAAAGTGTATTTCTACTTTTGCAGTCAAATTTGAAAAAAACCACTGTGTGCTCCAATTCAGACATCATACCTAAAAAAAATTAAAAATAAAACACATTCTTACCTTCTTTAAGTGTTTGCAGCAAGTCATGGGCAGACTACAAGCTACTCGCAACAATTAGAAATGAAAGGAAACTCAATCTGCCCCACTGACAATGAGAAACACGCTGGGGTTGGTTTACTAAAACTGGAGAGTGCAGCTCTGCATCAGCTTCTAACTTCAGCTTGTTCAATTAAGCTTTGACAAAAAAAAATAAAAAAAGGAAGTTTTTCCTCATTAACATACGAAGCAGAAATCTCAGCTTCTAGATCCTAAACCATTTGTTGGACAAACAATGTTCAGATCTAGAATAAGGCTGATAATGAGATCTGTCAGCACAGTATATACAGGATTAACCACTTACGGACTGCTGCCATAACCCTGGTATCCTCCTAGGCCGGCGGTTCGCTTTCAATTAAAAGTGGTCTCTACCCGCAAGATCACTTATATCGGCGGTAGGAGAGGGCCCCCCTCCTGCCATGCTCTGGTGCCCTCCACCGCTTACCGGAGCCGTCGGCAGTGGCGGAGGCGATCGGATGGGTCATTTTTTTTTTTAATGACAATTTTTTATTTTTTACATTTTAGTGTAAATATGAGATCTGAGTTCTTTTTGACCCCAGATCTCATATTTAATAGGTCCTGTCATGTTTTTTTTCTATGCGCCCGCATATGAAAACAGTGTTTAGACCACACATGTGAGGTATCGTCGCGATCGGTAGAGTGAGAGCAATCATTTATTTTGCTATTTATTACTTTTTGCTATAATAAATATCCCAATTTTTTTTTAAAGACTATTTTTTTCCTCAGTTTAGGCCGATATGTATTCTTCTACATATTTTTGGTAAACAAAAAAAACGCAATAAGCGTATATTTATTGGATTGCGCAAAAGTTATAGCGTCTTCAAAATAGGGGATAGAATTATGGCATTTTTATTATTATTTTTTTTTGTTACTAGGCGGCGATCTGCGATTTTTATCATGACTGCGATATTGCGGCGGACATATCAGACACTTGACACTATTTTCGGACCAGTGACATTTATACAGCGATCCGTGCTATAAAATGCATTGCTTACTGTATAAATATGACTGGCAGGTAAGGTGTTAACACTAGGGGGTGATCAAAGGGTTAACTGTGTGTCCTAGGGAGTGATTTTAACTGTAGGGGGAGGGGACTCACAAGGGGAGGAGACTGATTGGTGTTCCTCTGTAATGGGAACACACGGATCGGTCTCCTCTCACCTGATCTCCTCACACCTGACAGGACGTGGATCTGTGTGTTTACACACACAGATCCATGTCCCTGCTCTGTGACGAGCAATTCGCGGGTGCCCGGCGGACATCGCGGCCGCTGGGCATGCGCATCGGGTCCCAAGTGATGCGGCGGGCGCGTGCACGCTCTCCACAATGCAGGGAATCCCAGGACGTCATATGATGCCCGCCTGGAGGGACGAAGGGTTCCTGCGGGCGTCATATGACTATACAGCGGTAGGGAAGTGGTTAAACCATGCCCGCATGTTGGCCACTCCCAGAAGATTCGGTAGCGGGCAATACTCTACGCACGCTGCATTTTTACCTTAGTGCAAAATGTGCCCCAAATTATTTTTGAAGCCTTAGCAACTATTACCATCATGATTAATTCATGCATGTCAAACCATGACTATTAAATCTCCCCCAAAGACAGATCCATACTCTAAGCTGTAAGTTAACCTTCCTATGCTAAGCTTTTCTTCTGTCACATTATGTGTCATAAATAGTATCAATGCTATCGTTAAAACGCACATAATTACCCCATGAATTCATATCCAATTACAACGCTGTTAAAAAAAAACAAAAAAACTTGCTGATTGCAATCTCAAAGTCATGCTGAGCGCATGCAAAAGATAATCACAAAATTATGCACATGTTGACGGTATTCAGAATATTAGCGGGATAAACGTTAACCTTTTAGTAACGTGTTCCTTTATGTACAGCAGTAATTCCTTTATGATCTATAACTAGATTTCACCCGTCCACCGTGGGCTACAATGCATTATATAAGGACTTTTCTCAACACCCCTCCAGCGCAACGCCCCAGTGTGAAAGCATCCATTGAGATGAATGGGAGGCAGTTTTCAGTCGCTTTACAAACGCTATTTTTAGCGCTAACACTCTTGAAAAGCGCCTCAGTGTGAAAGCAGCCTAATGTTCACATCATGGATCAGTAACTTTCAAAATGATAAAAGGGGGCACTGGATTTTAACACAGAGAATCTGGATCATTGTGTCCTGGTACTTTAACTTTGCCTAATAGAGTGGGCAACTAGATGGCAAATGAGGTTTAACATTTAAAAATATAAAAAAAAAATGCACTTATGGGATAAAAACATACAGTGGCTTGCGAAAGTATTCGGCCCCCTTGAACTTTTCAACCTTTTGCCACATTTCAGGCTTCAAACATAAAGATATAAAATTTTTATTTTTTGTGAAGAATGATCAACAAGTGGGACACAATTGTGAAGTGGAACGAAATCTTTTGGATTTTTGAAACTTTTTTAACTAATAAAAAAATGAAAAGTGGGGCGTGCAAAATTATTCGGCCCCCTTGCGTTAATACTTTGTAGAGCCACCTTTTGCTGCGATTACAGCTGCAAGTCGCTTGGGGTATGTCTCTATCAGTTTTGCACATCGAGAGACTGAAATTCTTGCCCCTTCTTCCTTGCAAAACAGCTCGAGCTCAGTGAGGTTGGATGGAGAGCGTTTGTGAACAGCAGTTTTCAGCTCTTTCCACAGATTCTCGATTGGATTCAGGTCTGGACTTTGACTTGGCCATTCTAACACCTGGATACGTTTATTTGTGAACCATTCCTTTGTAGATTTTGCTGTATGTTTGGGATCATTGTCTTGTTGGAAGATAAATCTCCGTCCCAGTTTCAGGTCTTTTGCAGACTCCAACAGGTTTTCATCCAGAATGGTCCTTTATTTGGCTGCATCCATCTTCCCCTCAATTTTAACCATCTTCCCTGTCCCTGCTGAAGAAAAGCAGGCCCAAACCATGATGCTGCCACCACCATGTTTCACGGTTGGGATGGTGTGTTGAGTGTGATGAGCTGTGTTGCTTTTACGCCAAACATCGTTTTGCATTGTGGCCAAAAAGTTTGATTTTGGTTTCATCGGACCAGAGCACCTTCTTCCACATGTTTGGTGTGTCTCCCAGGTGGCTTGTGGCAAACTTTAGACGAGACTTTTTATAGATATCTTTGAGAAATGGCTTTCTTCTTGCCACTCTTCCATAAAGGCCAGATTTGTGCCGTGTACGACTGATTGTTGTCCTATGGACAGACTCTCCCACCTCAGCTGTAGTTCTCTGCAGTTCATCCAGAGTGATCATGGGCCTCTTGGCTGCATCTCTGATCAGTCTTCTCCTTGTCTGAGCTGAAAGTTTAGAGGGACAGCCAGGTCTTGGTAGATTTGCAGTGGTCTGATACTCCTTCCATTTCAAAATGATCGCTTGCACAGTGCTCCTTGGGATGTTTAAAGCCTGGGAAATCTTTTTGTATCCAAATCCGGCTTTAAACTTCTCCACAACAGTATTACGGACCTGCCTGGTGTGTTCCTTGGTCTTCATGATGCTCTCTGCGCTTTCAACAGAACCCTGAGACTATCACAGAGCAGGTGCATTTATACAGAGACTTGATTACACACAGGTGGATTCTATTTATCACCATCAGTCGTTTAGGACAACATTGGATCATTCAGAGATCCTCGCTGAACTTCTGGAGTGAGTTTGCTGCACTGAAAGTAAAGGGGCCGAATAATTTTGCACGCACCACTTTTCAGTTTTTTAAATGATAAAAAAGTTTAAAATATCCAATAGATTTCGTTCCACTTCACAATTGTGTCCCACTTGTTGGTGTTTCTTCACAAAAAATTAAAATTTTATATCTTTATGTTTGAAGCCTGAAATGTGGCAAAAGGTTGAAAAGTTCAAGGGGGCCGAATACTTTCGCAAGCCACTGTAAATGCAGATTACTTACTCTCTGGGGGAAGCTCTGGGAGATTCCAGGATGGAGAAGGATCTGGAGGTCCTAGTAGATGACAGACTGAGCAATAGCATGCAATGCCAAGCTGCGGCAAGCAAGGACAGCAGAATATTAGCATGCATTGAAAAAGAGATTTACTCCAGAGATAAAACAATAATCCTGCCACTTTATAAAACTCTTGACTGTTGGATAACAGATATGCTTAAACATACCCTTTTACCCCTATCTTTTCCCCATTACCCCGATAACTAAGACCACACCAAGATTGGAGTAATAAAAGGCCTTAGCAGCCTACTTTATTTAAACAAATAAATCTTTTAATTAGAAATATAAACATATTAACATTAAGTGCAACTGAATATCTCAAGTGTTGGTCTGCGCAATCTCTTAATAATCAAAACATGTCCATAACACACTTGCACTGCGGCCCCATCAAATATATACCATAGGCCTCAAGCCGACAAGCTGGCACAGAGACTAACCAATGACCGCAGTGCCCCATTATCACTTCCCGGCTAACCTCCGTTAACCGGGAACCACCATAAGGACCCATATCAACTTTATCTCCTAAACCAACTCTTACTTTAGTCATTTTCCTTCTTTTGCACAGACCAACGCCCGCCACAGCACCCAGGAATAACACCTTAATCGTGGGTGCCCTTCCACACCCGGAGTGCTCTCTGTATGCCGTCTTGTAGGCCTAATGCCCACAAGTCTATACCAACTTCGTTCAAGTGAACTCCATCCGCTCTCAGATACCTCCACGTCTCAAACTCTAGCTCAAGGTGCCTAACCGCCACACCCCCATTATTTACCACAAACTTACTCACTGCCCTATTTATTTTCTTACGGGCCCTATTCACACCCTCTACCGACCTGGCCATTCTCCATGACATCCTAGCCACCATGTCAGACCAGACAATGATCATGTTAGGGAAGGCTTCCTTTAACCGCTCGACATCGAGTTTGATGTCGCGCAAGATATCCACCATGGCTCTTATGCCCAAATCGTTGCCTCCTACATGGATGACTAATACGTCCAGGGGACTGTCCCTTCGTGCAAAGCGATGCACTTCTGACACCAATCTACCCCACAACATGCCCGGGATCCCCAACCACTTAACACAGGCCTCCCGTTTGCTAAAACCCAATTGCCTACCCTCCTTGAGGGCGTCCCCTCTCTGTGCCCCCACATAGGAATGGCCCATAATCCATACCATCCCCGGCACTGCATCTGAAAATAGAAGAACACAAAAGAAAACACCATACTGTAAGCCCCTGGTTTTTGTTCCACATTCACTTGCTACCCCCCCCCCCCCCAATTACCAAAACCGCAAGCCCATATAGCCTCCTACAAGTTTACCACCATATGGGGGCGCACGTATGATCGGAACCTATTAGATTCCCACCTCCCAATTCGCTTAACTGCTTCCACGTCCATGCCATTTCTGGCTGCCTCCGTAGCGGCCCCAATCCTAAAGGAGTGGGACGAAAAAAAACCCTTCTCTTCCAGCCCCAACCCCCTAATACATTTATTAAAAACCGTGACAAACTGAAATCTAGACAGGAACTCGCCCCCTTTATGCAGCAATAAGGGGCCCATTACCGCTGGACGGTTCTTCAAAAATTCCCCAACCGCTTTTACCGGGCATAATTGTGACCCCACAATTGGATACACCTCAACCCTTCTCCCTCTACCCAGTTGATCAGTCTTTGAGTGCCGTAACCACAACTTCAAACCCTCATCACCCCATGACATCTCCTGATACATCAACCCCCCTGGTGTTTTCTTAGAAGGGCTGACCAGTTCCCCTATCCGAAATGCCCCAAAAATGCCAATAAAAAGGCCGCCGTAAACAACACAACTTCATAACTGGACGTACACACATGAAACAACTGATTTACTATCCCCTGCAGGATTTCAAACGTCACTGGCCTCCTAGCATCCCGTCGAGACATCGACTTCCTATAACCCTTCATTGCCTGCCGTATCCAAAAATCCTTTGTACAATCTGGCCTACCTTGTAACTTAAAAAGAAACGCTAAACCAGCTACCCTCTTGTTAACCATTGATGCGGACACGCCTTCTTCCATTTTTCTAGCAATATAGTACAGTACCAGCAAACGCACGTCCTGACCGGCTGGATCCTCCCCCAAGCTATCTGCAAACTCGCTCCACTCCTTCCATACCTTCGTGTATGCTGCCCATGTAGCCCCACTCACCGACTTCTTTATCCATCCTGCGATGGTGTAAATGCTATCTCCCACAGCCATTCGGGACAAGGTACCCCTTGTTGTTCCGCATCCAGAGCCAACTCTTGGAACCTGTCCCACTGGAAGCGAGACAACGCATCAGCGATAACATTTTCAACTCCCGGTAAATGTACAGCATGAACAAATACATTTAGTTGCAGACAGCGCAAGACTAAATGCCACAGCAGCCTAATCACTGGCGGTGATGACGCCATACTCCTATTAATCACCTGCACCACCCCCATATTGTCGCCATGGAATCGCACCTTCAGATCCCTGAATGATGTACCCCATAGCTCCACTGCCAGTACTACCGGAAATAATTCCAGTAGCACTAGATTCCTTGTGAATTCTGCCTCAACCCAAGTCTGAGGCCAAGGCCCAGCGCTCCACTGACCCTGAAAAAATGCCCCAAAACCCGTGGAACCCGCTGCGTCCGTGAACAGTTCCAGGTCAAAATTGCTGACTGGACCCGACATCCAAAAAGCCCTACCATTAAAAGACTCCAAAAAGGAATGCCACACCCTCAAGTCTGCCCTGTGCGTTTTGCTTAGACGCACAAAATGTTTTGGCGATTTGATTCCACTCGTGCTGGCCGCCAGCCGGCGACTGAACACCCTCCCCATGGGTAAAATGCGGCATGCAAAATTAAGCTTGCCCAGAACCGATTGCAGCGTCCGCAGCTGTACTTTACGCAATCCCAAAAGCCCCGCTATTTCCCTTTTAAGGTCCTCTAATTTATCGTCCGGCAGCCTGCATTCCATCGCATCCGAATCCAGGACAATGCCCAAAAACGTGATGACCGTGCAAGGTCCCTCCGTTTTATCAGCAGCCAATGGAATGCCAAATTTTTCTGCAATGTGTTCCAGTGTGGCTAGGAGCACAGCGCAGATGCGCGAAGAAGCTGGACCCATACAGAGAAAATCATTGAGGTAATGAATTATAGAATTCACCCCCGACACCTCCCGTACCACCCATTCCACAAATGAGCTGAATTGCTCAAATATCGCGCACGATATCGAGCAACCCATGGGTAGGCATTGGTCCACATAGAATTCGTTGTCCCAATGACACCCCAATAACCTAAAACTCTCGGGGTGTACCGGCAACAGCCTAAAAGCGGATTCCACATCCGCTTTTGCCATCAAGGCTCCCTTCCCATATCGCCGTACCCATCCCACTGTCGCATCGAATGAAGTGTAAGTCACCGAACACTCCCCTTGATCTATGGCATCATTCACCGACCCCCCTTTAGGGAAGGAGAGGTGGTGAATAAGCCTAAATTTGCCTGGTTCCTTTTTAGGTACCACCCCCAGAGGCGAAACCACTAAATCCTTAAATGGCGCCTCTGGAAACGGACCGCCCATGCGTCCCAATGCAACTTCCTTCCTCAGTTTTTCCGTAACTATTTCCGGATGTTGCATTGCGGACCTTAAATTGGGCGACACTGGGGGGATAACCGTTAATGAGCATGGGATCCTGAAACCCACCGAGAAACCCTCGTCCAACAATTGTGCAGCTTTCTTGTCTGGATACCTACCTAGAAATGGTCGCATCCTTTCCACTCTCACCGGGGTCCTCCCTTTTGCTTGCAGCCTCTCCTGGACGACCCTTGCCCTGCTTAAAACATAGAGATCCTGGATGAGACCCCCCGCATCCTGAACACTCGTGTTTATACTTACAAGTGGCGCCAAACTTGCAGCTCCCTGTGTTGTATTGCCAGCACAACCCCTTCTTGTTTCCGACCGACTGTCCCTGTGCCGAAGGGCCGCCGGTCCCCCCTTGAAAAAACTAATTGGAGGCCCTCGCCGTAGTCATCAATCTCATCCATAAGCTAATGTCCTTATGGTCCCACCGCAATGCCGACCGCACTGCTCTCCGCTGACGAAACTGCTCGTCGTACCTTAGCCATGCTGTACCCCCATATACCCTATAAGCTTCTCCAATTGCATCCTGATAACAGAAAAGAGCCGAGCAATGCTCAGGTTGCTTTTCCCCGATGACGCTTGCCATAATCGCAAACGCCTGCAACCAGTTGGCAAACGTTCTCGGTATCAAGCGGTACCTCCTCTTCTCCTCATCCTCCTTTTTGGAGTCATCCGGCTTCACCCTATCCAGGTTGAATTTCTCCAGCGGTAGCAGCGAAAATATTTCCACGTACTCACCTTTCCACAACTTCTCACGCACCTCCTGCTTCAAATGCGACCCTAACGGTCCCTCATAGCACACATATACCTCACATTTAGCGGCGTCAGCCAACCTGGTTATGTCCTGCCTACCTGCAGCCTCAACCACCGCCGCCGTTTTTGCCGTCCCTTGAGTGCTCTCATTCACCGACTCCACCGCCACGGGTGATGCCACCACTCCTGTGACCACCGCCCCTGCTGCCGCTATTCCTGATGCCCCAGCACCCCCGGCCGGCGGTATCCAAGATGCCACCGGTCCTGTGGGAGTCTCAAATCTTTTTACCAGCTCCTTTATGCCTGCCAAGAAACCCATTAGACCAGAGGTCTCCCCGCCTCCCTCTGTTCCCTCTACACTAGGAACCGCACTCGAACCTACCCCCCTGGGCCCCGTACCACTAGGCAGACCTAAATTAAGTGATGTAACATGTGACTCACCAGGCTGCACAGGCGTAACCTCATCAGCCGACCCTCTGGTGTCCACCGCTGCTGTTCTCCTGGACGGTGGGTTCGGCTCCTCCTCTGACCCGGACCACTCTTGGGCTGTATGGTGCTCCTCCACTTCCTCCTCTGATGATGAGGGCCCACCCGGCCTGGACACTGTGGCTGCCGCCGGCGTTGCGCCTTGCCGTCCCCGCCTCCGCGCATCACTCAGGCCATCCGACTTCTGCTTTGCTTTACCTGGGCCGGCGTTCTGCACCACAGCCCTGCTCTTGCTCGGGTTAGCTGCCCTAACAGGCCGACCCCGATCGCTCCTCCTGTGATCCCCTGCCGCGGAAACTGCAGGCCCAGGCATCCCTCCATGTGCTCTTCTCTGTGCCTCCTCTACACTTCTTCTGGGGGCGGGGCTTGCGCTCGCCTCCGCTCTCGTTCTAGGCCGCACTGCTGCTCCATGGGCCTCTCTTCTCCTGGTCCGCTGTGCTGAGGACCCCCTCGCTCCTCCGCTTGCTTCTCCCGCCATCCGCTTCGCCGGCGGGCCCACCGGGAGTCCGACCGGACCCCTAGGCTGCCGCTGATCCGACTTCCGCTGCTCAGGGGAGAACTGCTTGGGTGGCCGTGACCGCCGCGCCCTGCTGGTGCTGATCTCACCCCCGCTCGGAGCAGGCCCCGCTCTCTGGATGGCCTCTGCAATCGTCTCCTGTAGCCAGGCCGCCCCTCTCAATGCCGCTTCTGCCTTCAGCTGCTCCATCAGTTCCTCCATCTCTGCCATGCTGCTCTGAACTTTCCTCCACTCTACTGTTACTCCCCCAGGGCGGGATTACCAATTTAAGGCATACCTTAATACCTCCCCCTCGGCTATCTCCAACCCCTCCTACCAGCTTGGTTAACCCTACTGCTCCCAAAGTCATGCACGCCCTGCACCTAGGCATTGCATGCTGCTGTTCCGGGCTCTCCTGGTTCAGCCGCATCTGGAGGATTTTGTCCAGTTCTGGTCACCAATCCTCAAAAGGGATGTGCTGGAGCTGGAGAGAGTTCAGAGAAGGTCAACTAAATTAATAAGAGGACTGGAGGACCTCAATTATGAGGAACGACTACAAGAACTAAATTTATTTTCCCTGATGAAGAGATGTTTGAGAGAAGATATGATATCGATATACAAATATCTCAATGGTGATCCCTGTGTAGGTAGGAAACTATTCAGTCCCGGGGAGTGTAAGAGGACACGGGGCCACACAATGAGACTGGAAGAGAAAAGGTTTAATCTTAAGCTGTGTAGGGGGATTTTCACTGTCAGGGCTGTAAGGATGTGGAATTCTCTTCCACAATCGGTGGTGTCAACAGGAAGTATTGATAGTTTAAAAAAACTTTTGGATGTGCATCTTATCGAACACAATATACGGGGATGTGGGAAATAATTATCTACACAAACACACACAGGTTGAACTGGATACATTATTGCCTTGTGTTAGAATATACATCCTCTACCGCAGTGGCTCTCAAAGTTCCAAAGTCTGCAGACCACTTTAACCACTTGTCAACCATCTCACGTAGATATACTGCAGCAGGTCGGCTCTCCTGTGTGAACCGACTTACCTGTACGTCGGTCCGCGCAAGTAGGATAGCGCGCGAATGCTGCAGGAGCGTGCCTGTGGGTCCCACGGACTAGATGTTCGCCGGCGACCCGCGATCGCAGTCTACAGAGGCAGAACAGGGAACTGCCTAAACAAGGCGATTCCCCAATCTGCCTAATGACATGACAGAGATCTACTGTTCCCAGTGATCAGGAACAGTGATCTCTGTCATGTCCCAGTGAGCCCATCCCCTTACAGTTAGAACGCACCTAGGGAACACACTTAACCCCTTGATCGCCTCCTAGTGTTAACCCCTTCCCTGACAGTGTCATTTTTATAGCACTGATCAATGTAATAATGTCACTGGTCCCCAAAAAGTGTCATTTGTCCGCCGTCCTGTTAAAAATCGCAGATCGCCGCCATTACCAGCAAAAACAATAAAGAAAAATAAAAGTCCCTAAATCTATCCCATAGTTTGTAGACGTGATAAATTTTGCGCAAACCAACCAATACACGCCTACTGCCAATTTTTTTTACCAAAAATATGTAGAAGGATATATATCGGCCTAAACTGATGAATACATTTTTTTTAATTTTTATTTTTTGGATATGTATTATAGCAGAAAGTAAAAAACATTGTTGGTCTTTTTTTGTTTTTTTGGGGACTCACATTCCTTGCCATTGGCTTCCGCTGCTGTCAATCACAGCCAGTGAGCCAATCAGAAGCCAGAGGGGGCGGGGCTGACCCGCTGCTCAGTGTGTGAATGGACACACAGAGCCACGGCTCAGGAGCACGTCTGCTTGGGTGCCTGCAGAGCAAGCTGCTTGCTGTGGGGGCACCCGGCAGGAGGGAGGGGCCAGAAGCATTGACGTAGGACCCGAGAAAAAGAGGGTCCAGGCTGCTTTGTGCAAAACAATTTCACAGAGCAGGTAAGTATAACATGTTTGTGGTTGAGAAAAAAGAAAAAAAACAAGACTTTATTATAGCTTTAAAGATACCTTGATCTGAGGAGGGTTGCAACACCATAACCATCCAGTCTGAGTTGCACAGTGATCATCACATTTGTATATCCTATGGTCAGCTTCTTGTGAATTCTTAGCGCTAAGGTATCAAGTCCTCACTGTTTTTACACTGGTGGTCAGTAGGAAGAATGTTCCTTACAATAGTAGTCAGTGGAAAGAATGTCTCTTACATTGCTGTTTAGTGGGCAGAATGCTCCCCTTACATTGATGTTTAGTGGGAAGAATGTTCCTTATATTGTTAGTCGCTTGGAAGAATGTTCCTTACAGTGGTGGACAGTGGGAAGAATGTCTCTTACATGAATGTCTCTGGTGGTTAGTGGGAGGATTGGTCCTCTTACAATGGTCTCCAGTGGGACGATTTTCCAAGATAGCTAAAAAGATAATTGGTGCCAGTGCTTACATTTTTTAAGAGGCAGAAATTGCTCACACCTTTAGGAACCCCTAACAGACCCGGGAGGAACCCTGAGGGTCCACAGAACCCTGGTTGAGAAAGGTTGCTCTTGTCAAACAGCTTCTCAACTGCCATTTCTCCAAGCATGCTCCGCTTCCTGAGTGTCTCAATGCCCAGTCCAAACAAAGGCCCCAGAAAAATGGTGTCTGCATCCCACTGCTATGGACACATAATCAAGGTTTTTACCAAAGATTTGCTATATAATCATCTAGCTTATTCTTTTCAGCAATCCTTGGAGTATATGGAGAATACTCAAGGTGATGACTCAGGCAGATCCACTGAAAAACCAGGCTTAGCTTTCCTTTCTATGCAGTTAGAGGTTTTATCGTTTTTTAATAACTTAATACTAGGCATGAATTGAAAATGTTTTTCCACCTTGTTGTACTCCATATGTTCTCATATATTTACATTCATACAATGCACTCCTCTCTGGTTAAAACTCCATGTAAGCTGCATCCAATAAATGTCAAATAACACAACGTATTTAAATGTCTTCGGGAGAGATTGCAACTTGCCTACATCATGAAGTTAATTTTGATCTCTGCATTTTAAGAGCTGCTTTGTACAGGGCTTGCACATCTGTTGAATTGAAGATGTCTGACGTTTATTTCATCCCTTTATATTAGTATAATTTCCCTAGGGGTAGTGGGAAAATATTATGACTGCATGACACCTTGTCTTCAGGGAAACACCTGAATCACAGTTGATCACATTCCCACAATTAAGCTGTTTTCTATCCTTTCCACTCTGCATATATTTGCATGTAAATTATAAACTAGTTAAACCAAGTTATTTTAGAATATTAAACTATGAAATGCTGTATAAAAATAGAATGAGTCACTAAAGTTGCTGACTGAATTTAAATGATGGCTAGAACATTCAATATATAACCTTTAAAAATTTGCTTTGGAGACCTAACACACTTTTTATGGTGCACGTAGATGGTTTTCTAAATCCACTACATTAAGTTTCACCTGTTAATGTTATTGTTATTTTAAAAGATGTTTTAAAGATTTTCAAATATGCAACTTTAATGAAAAGACTACTTGGTGACCCTCGTATGAAGATCCTTCTTCAGACACTTCCTGTTATAGGGTGACAAAACTCTGTCCTTGTCTCCAATTGTGCACCTGCACTGTAGCCCTGTCATACATGCCCCTAATGAAGGCTGCAAGGGGCCGTGCAGTTTTCATCAAGGACATAATTGGAGACAGGGACAGAGTGTTGTCACCCTATAACAGGAAGTGCCTGAACAAGGGTGGCATGGGTCATCGTTGTCACTATCAGGCCACTTGTCGAAAGCAATGATGTGCAGATGACACTGGAGAAATTACTGGTGGACAAAAAGTGGCTAGAAGAGGCCTTATGCCGCGTACACACGGTCCTACTTTTCGTCTACAAAAGTCGGACAGCCTGTCCGACAGACTTCCGGCAGACTTTCGGCGGACTTGCGGCGGACTTGCTGCAGACTTTCTAACGAACGGACTTGCCCACACACGACCACACAAAAGTACGAAAGCTTAGTACGCGGTGACGTACACCAAGTCCGACGAGACTATAAAACGGAAGTTCAATAGCCCGTACGACACCCTTTGGGCTCCTTCTGCTAATCTCGTGTTTATCTCGTGTTAGTAGAAGTTTGGTGAGAGACGATTCGCGCTTGTGAGACTCGTATTTTTCAGTTCGTTTTAACTGTTGTTCAGTCTGTGCTTGTGAGGTTTGTATCTGCTTTTCAGTGCGTTTGGTCAGTTGGCATTGAGAAATCTTTGTTTTATTGGCCGCTCGTTCCTGATTTTCAGGTCGTTCTTCACAGGCCTTGCTGTTCTTCAGTGCGTTCTGTTTAGTGCGTTCTGACCAGCCGACCGTTTTGAAGCCATGTTACCTGTACGTACTCGTCGTCGAGCTCGTGCATTGTATGTGTTTGGTGCTGTAGTTTATTCTTCAGACCAAGACCAGTCCATGAACAGGGCGAGGAGGAGTTCATGGACCAAGAATTGGTTGCTTCAGCGTGACCAGTTCTCTCATATGCCTTTGCTCCGTGAGATCCGTGAGAATAATCCTGAGGATTTCAGGAACTTTCTCCGGATGACGGACCCCGTTTTTGATCGTTTGGTGGCTTTGCTGACCCCCTATATCAGCAGGCAGGATACCTGCATGAGGCAAGCCATCACTCCGGAGCAGAGGCTGGTCGCTACCTTGCGGTATTTGGCCACAGGGAGAAGCCTGCAGGACCTTAAGTTCTCGACAGGCATCTCCCCCCAGGCTCTGGGGATCATTATCCCAGAGACCTGTTCTGCCATCATACAGGTCCTGCAGAAGGACTATATTAAGGTAAGATATTTTTCTTTTATTAGCATCACATGTTCTTTTATGTAATCTTTGATAATGTAATGTATTTCTTGCTTCAAACACTACTTACCATCATTGCAATATAGTGTGAATGTCCCCTTTTTATCCTCACACATGCTGGAATTTTTTCCTGTTATTTTTTGTCATGCATGTATATTTTCCTTTAATAACCTTCCCAGCATGAAGTGATGGGAACATATCCACCTAGTCTACTCATTTTGAATGTATTTTGTTGGAGTGTATTTAGTGTGCTTATAATTAGCAATTATCTAGATTTCACAACCCCCCCCCCCCCCCCACCTAAACTCAATCCAAATAGTGTGCTGCTAATGAGCAATTATCTAGATTTCACAACCCCCCCCCCCCCCCCACCTAAACTCAATCCAAATAGTGTGCTGCTAATGAGCAATTATCTAGATTTCACAACCCCCCCCCCCCCCCCACCTAAACTCAATCCAAATAGTGTGCTGCTAATGAGCAATTATCTAGATTTCACAACCCCCCCCCCCCCCCCACCTAAACTCAATCCAAATAGTGTGCTGCTAATGAGCAATTATCTAGATTTCACAACCCCCCCCCCCCCCCCACCTAAACTCAATCCAAATAGTGTGCTGCTAATGAGCAATTATCTAGATTTCACAACCCCCCCCCCCCCCCCACCTAAACTCAATCCAAATAGTGTGCTGCTAATGAGCAATTATCTAGATTTCACAACCCCCCCCCCCCCCACCTAAACTCAATCCAAATAGTGTGCTGCTAATGAGCAATTATCTAGATTTCACAACCCCCCCACCCCCACCCTCGTTAAAATTTGCTTGAATGTTCTGTGGTCTTGATTTGTCTAAAGCAAATATATGTTGCAGTTTGCAAAATGCATGTGCACTCTACAAGTGCATTTGTTCCAGTGCTTTAGTAAATGAGCAGAAGCTCTGCTGATTTCCATCATCAAATCATATGCAAGCCTCAAAGTGTTTTCATTAATTGCCCTTGCCTGTGATTGTGTACTCCTTTCAACATGAATGCCTTTTTACATTACCTCATTTACTGTAAGCTGGTTAGCAACTGCACCTGCAGAGTGCGACAACTGCAGTCTTGTAGCCTTTTTAGTCCCTAAATTCCTGCGTGTCCTAAAAGTAATATTTTTTAGGGATTTCACAACCCCCTAAAATGTAATCAATGTTCCATCAGAGGGGGTGAGCAATCTGATAAGTGTGCCTTTCCATATTAGTTATTCCAGAGGAATTAAATTATTGAATGTTATACTGATGCTGGGGAATAATGTTTTTAATTGTCTAATTTTCTTGCAATGTTAGCTTCCAAATTAATTGATTTTGGTTTTCTTGTTTGATTCCCCAGTTTCCTTCAACGCCACAGGAATGGCAGACTGTGGCATCCCATTTTGCCAGCCGTTGGGACTTTCCCAATTGTGGAGGGGCTATAGATGGGAAACATGTCCACATTGTGCCACCACCCCATTCGGGGTCATATTATTTTAATTATAAGGGGTTCCACAGTATTGTTTTAATGGCGGTGGTGTCGGCACACTATGATTTTTTATATGTGGACGTGGGGAAGAATGGCCGGATGTCGGATGGAGGAGTATTTGCCCAGACGGAGTTCTGCCAGCGTCTCCAGAGTGGTGGGCTGGGATTGCCACCTGATGAGGATAACGTGGAAGGACTCCCCTTTGTCTTCATTGCGGATGAAGCCTTCGCTCTCAGCAACCACCTCATGAGGCCATTCCCCCAAAGAACCCTCACCCCGG